>JANPWX010000007.1:1776632-1845498 GCA_024734555.1 Trochalopteron elliotii | reverse complement strand
CCCCGCCGCGCTGCCGCCCGGGCTCGTCACAGGGCACAGCCCCACGTGCCGGAGAGGGCGATGCGCCCCGACCCGCCCGGAGGGAAGCTAAGCCCCTCCATCATCCCTCCCGCCCGGCCCGGCCCGGCCCGACCCGTCCAAAGGGGAGCTGTCCCCCTCCAGCCCCCACTCCCGGCCCGTCTAGAGGAGAGCTGTTCCCCTCCATCCCTCTCTCCTGCCCCGCCCGGAGGGGAGCTGTCCCTCGCTCTCTCTCTCGCCCCCTCCCGTCCCCCACACTGTCGGGGTCCTTGTCGACCCCTCCTGTCCCCGGTCCGGTCCGTCCCGGGGCTGAGGGCGGCGTCGGCGGGCGAAGTGACCGAGGGAGGGAGGGCCGGGGGCGGCGCGGTGGGCGCCGAGCGGGGGCGAGGCGGAGGTGCGGCCCGGAGGTGAGCGGGGGGGACGCCCGCAGGAGGCGATCGCTGCCGGCGAGGGGGGAGCGAGCGGCGGAGTTCCCTTCCGCTGCCCCGGTGTGTCACCGTGCCCCGCGGCTTGCCCGGCCATCTGTGCTGCCTGGTGCCAGGCAGTGCCGCTCCACTGCGGAGAGGTGGAGAGTAAAGGCAGAGAGATGCCAAAGGTAGGATGGAAATGAGCAAATGTAGATCGTTGTGGTAGGACTAGGATAACACAGTCCAAGACCTACGAGTCAGACAAGTCCAGGTCGCGTTTGGCATAACGGGAGCATGCTGAAACTTTTTAAGTGCCCCAAGTTTTAATCTAGGTGGTCCTAGCGTATGTGCTAGATTTGGGGTGTGCTCAGGAACCCTTCGGTCTGAACCACATGAAGTAGTTTTGAAGTCTGCCTAAAACTACAGTTCTTTTCTTTGCCTGTTTCCTCAGGGATCTTAATTTGGTAAGGATTAACAGGATGCTGAATTACAGCAGGAGGGCTAGCAGAATATTAAAGTCTGTATTTTTTCTGGCCATTACAGCATATCACCTCAAGGACATAAATTACAGTGTCATCCATGTCATTTTGCAGCTTCATTGAGAAAGCAGTTGGATGCAGCTCTGCAAAGGATTGGATGCCACACAAAACTGCTCTTCTGGAGCAGAGGTGGTAGTTGATTTTTATTCAAGGTCTGAGTGGTGAATGCACTGATTTAGGATGTGTGAGGCTTGGGTTCAATTGTGTCTTTTGCTTAAGGGGATTCCCTTTTTGCAGAGGGGGACCAAACCACTGGCTGTAGCCTGTCCTCTAGTCTGTCCTGTAACTTGTTCTGTTATGCTGCCATTCTTTGGGGCAGCTACTTAGGGGAGCAGAACTCTTTCAGTCACAGGCAATTTCTCCCTCATCCTCATAGAGTGCTGTGCTTGCTTAAGGTCATATTTGTTGCAGTGAGTAAAACAGGTCAAGGATTTTTTGGCCTCCAAGATGTGTGACATACTATGGCGGTCAGCCACGTGCCAGAGCACTCTTCCCCCACAGAAGATGCCTGTCTGCTTGCAAGCTGGCTGCTGCTCACAGTCTCTGGTACATGCCAGAGACTCCCAGCTGTGTATAAAAGAGGGCAGGACCAGAACTGTGCCAGCCATAAAGCAACATAGATGATCACAGGCTAGCAGCAGTGGTACCTGTGTCCAAGCAATAGTTCTGGCTGTGAACCATCAGTGGAGGAAGGTGCCTGTAGGACAGATTTTGAAAATCTGCATCCGTATCTTAATTACCAAGAAGTGGAATCCAAATCAAATGGTTGTGTAGCAAAACAGTTGAATGTGGGAATTTGTCAACCATGATATGCAAGTTTCATGGGGAATTGCTTCCAACTGCCTCTAGCCTGATCCTGTGAATTGAAGACACATTAGCAATAGAAGCACACTTAGGGGCATTTATGGAGTGCATCTTCTGCCATGGTGCCTTCTGAAGGAGAATCAGTGATGGACTTTCAGACTTTCACAGAGCACATCAAAGCTCTGTAGTTAGTTGGGGATGGCTGTGGGATGACCGCAAAAGAATGCTTTGTATTCAAAGTAAAATCCTAGAAGAGGCACAGCATAAGAACTAGAGAGGGGTGTGACCTCAAACAGCACTGGTGACTTCAGGCAGTCCCTCTGTTCATCCTGGTTGGCTGGATTCAAGCTGAAGGGGTCTAGTTGTACTTGTTTGCAGGGGAAGACTAAGGAACAAAAATGCTCCTAGTGGTGAAGCAGGGAGCTACTCACACGGAAACCATTTCCCATCCATGGAGAAAAGGAGCCACTTCTAAGGTGAGATTCATCTCATCCAAAGAGGTAATGAAACAGATCAATGAATCATAATGTAGAAAAGCTTGTTTCTCTCCACTGGCTCTAAAAGATGTCTAGAGAACTGTGTCAGAAGAACTGAATCCCGCTCTTGCTCTGTAAATTAAGGTTCAGAAGAAACTCTCCTCTAAATTAACTACCATGGAATTCATGCTCATTGCTGAAAAAAAAACACTGCACGATTATTCATCATATTCACCCACTGCATGAATCTTCTGAGAATTCCTTTTTCTTGCCTAAGTACCACGTGAGGGATTGTGATGAGAAAGGTGAAAGCAGTGCTGCAAAAGCATTCTTTGTATTCATCGGGGTTTAGAGAAAGTGGCAAGGTCCGGTGTTGAAAAAAGTGGTTTGTATAGGATCACCAAAAACCTTTATTCTAAGCCAAGCTTTATTTTATCCATGGAAGCATATTTGGATATTTGTTTCACCAGCCCAAAGGAGGTAGTAATAAATCCTGCCCTGAAGTAATCTCAAGTCAAGCTACAAAACACAGACCATTTAATCCAGACTTTTTCCCCTCCAGTAAATTAAAGATATTTAAAATGCTTTTTATGTCTCAACAGTGATTAATTCAGTGGGAGTGTTTGTTAAAAAACTTAACTTCAGCAATAAAGTGTTTGCAGGCCTGCTGAATTTGAAGGGAGAGGAAGATAATGTACAGGCTAAGCCCTGTTTGCATGTCTGATAGGACTTCAGAACTGTTGGCTTGTTTTATCTTTTTAAAGAATAATCCAACTCTTCCAAAGAATTGAATTGTACAAAATGTATGGGAGGTACAAAATTACATGTGTCATAGTTATGTATTTATACATGTGAGTCATCTGGAGAAAAACTGTGGGTCATTTATATATCTAGAGGCCTATGGAGGTTTTTCAGAAGAAAATTATAAATGAAAATTGAGGTAATTTTGTACTACTGTGGGTCTCTTTCCCTAAGTTCAGGAGGTATCCAAGAATCCTTGTGGCTCGCTGTAGAATCCCAGAATGGCTGAAGTGCAGCATTCCCCAAGCTCAACCTGTCACCTTCTGACACACCTTGTGACTCTTAGGACTTCCAGGTGTGTCTGCTCTCCTGCAGCTCTGGGTGAGAGCAGGCTGGTTCTGTTTGAGTGCCTTCCTGCAGCCCAGAGAAACTCATCTGACAGGAGAGCTCCTGTCAACCAGGATCAGAGCACACTGAAGTAAGAAGTGGTCTGTCCCTTTTATCTTTTACTTTTTTGCTTGAGTGTAGGGAGTACCAGCAGGGGTGTCATTTCACGAGTGGGTGGCTGCATGGTGCTTGGTTGCTGGCTGGGGTTCAACCACAATGCACTTGCACAGGTGTAACCTTTAGGGAGGGCTCAGGATTAAGGTTTGAATGAGAATTCTCAATAAGGTGAACAGTTGTGTAAGGTTGTTCCTCGAATCCCCCTGTGCGCTGGTGCAACTTTGAACAAATCTCTTTCCAGTGCTGACATGAATGTAGCTAGGCTGAATTTAGGAAACACTGAGAAGCACAACTGCCATTCACTGTTTGGTTTGCATCATATACATCCTGTGCTGAGTAAGGAACTTTCCATTTCCTCTTGGTCCATTTGCTATTGTGCTGTTCTCATAAAATTTTTAATTCCACAGGAGCACAGAGTTAATAATCCAATGTAGACATTTCCCTCTCAGTCACAAGTAGTCTATTACTACTTAGCAGGAATTTTCATCCACTGGCATTACAAGCTGCATGACTTCACTTTGTGATGCATGTTAGATCCAGCAGGTGAAAAGAGATAATCATTTTCCTTCAGCCAAAGACATTTGTGCATAGGAAAAGCAGGAACCAAACAACCTGTGGTTAGTATAACTCTCTTTGTAAAGGCCTCTCCTTTGAGTTGTGCAAGCAACTGTAAAGAAGCAAATAAAACAGAAGTGGGCATTAACTTCATTTGTGAAATTTAATAAGCAACTGTTACATGTACTCCTAAAACTGAAGAAAGTGTGAGAATAGGTTTTGAGGAACACAGGGCAGATTAGTTCAGTGTGTGAAGAAGGAGCAATAAATCTTTTACTGAATTGACTTTAACTTAGTGCACAAGAGTTTTGCAGCAAATTATTTTTAATAGTGTGTTCACATCATTACTGGAATGAATATGAAAATATAAAACCCATGACAAACAAAAGCCCACAAAGGATAGGTGGAGGCTTAATATTTTAAAGCTTTTAAAGGCTTTCCTTTCACTTCAGATTTTCTTGCACAGTATCTCTATAGAAAAGCCATGAGATCAGAATATGACACCCAGTTCTCTCCTTTAATTAATCTTCTTTTATCTGGTGACTCTCTTGCTATAATTTATGGTTTTCACATTCTGATCTCTGCACAGTTCTTTCAGCAGAGAAGGACAGTACCTTTACACCCACACTGCCCCACCTATTCCAGTTTGTTAGCACTAAAACATCCTACCCACTCAATATTACAAGGAGATGAGGAAACACACTCAGATTAACTGTCTGATCTCACTGAAGCTAAGCCAGAGAATCACGGAATGAAAAGCAGGGGGAGCTTGAGGAGCACAAGAGAATCTTCCTCATGTGGTGTCTGGTGTAAAGCAGTGAGCCCACACAGCACAGAGTTGCAGTTTCTGTGCTCTCCAGAAGCTGGGACATTGTCATTGCAGACAGTTTCTCTGGGAAAATTAGTTATAAACTGCAATATGTTTCTCCTGATCCTTGTAAACCACATATTTTCAAAGACTTCTTTCTTGGCATGTCCCGGATGGGGAGACCACCTCCTGGCAGATTTCATGTGAATGCTCCAAAGCTTGGGGGTGCTAGAGCAGCTCAAAGAAAATCCCACTATTTTTTTAGCTTGGTTAGTTATTTTCTTTTCAGAAACATTTGAATTGTTGGCTGACCTTTTCCAAAACTTTGAGCAGGCACCAAGCTTGGAAAATGGCAGACTGTATGGTTAGAGCTGGAACATTTTAAAACAACACAAGACACAGCCTAACTATGGGAAATGCCAGGCATCCTTGTTGATTTTTGGGTTTTTTTCCCTTACCTGCCATGTGTGGAAGTAACAAAAGAGGTAGAGCAGCCCCCATGCTGCCATGTTTCCCTGCCTGAACCCCAGCAGCAGGGTTTGCCACTGCCCCACTGCTGTTCCTGCCCAGCCTGTGACTGGTGGCACGGGTGGTCTGAGCCAGCAGTGCATGCACCCTGTGGAAGCTCTGGATATGCCAGATTTCAGGTCAGATGCCATCCCTGGAGAACCTCAGCTCTTTCCAGTTAAAATCAGGGATCTGCCTGGAGCTGTGCCACAATTTCAGCTGATGCTGTTGGGTTTCTCCTTCATAGAAATGGAGAGTCCGGGAAGAGGGCAGGACATGGCCAGATTAGATCTGGTGTCCTTAAACAGAGTTGACTTCTGAGTATCCAAGTTCTGCAGACACATTTTTATACCTCATTTGCCTGTGTAGGATCTGTTTCCAACCATGTAAATTAGAGAGCCTGTTGGGTCTGAGCTCTTGTAGTGGTTAGCAAGTTCAGAAACAGGAAATTTGACGAATACTTTAGGTCTGTGGTTTCTTGAACTTCTAGCAATTGTTTTTTTGTAGCGGGGAGGTGTGGAAACTTTTCTCAATAACAAGCACGCACCTTCCTGGCTGGCTGTGCTCCTTTGTTCTGGCTATGTGCTCTGTCCTGAGGCACCAGTCCCACTTGGGCTCCTCTGAGCACTCCAGTACCCAAATTATCTCCTGAAGGGGGACTCCACAGGTGGAGCCTGACCTGCAGCAATCCCCAGATGCTAGAAAACTCTAGGTAATCTAGGTAACCTGCAACAAGCCAGGGTAGGCCAAACCCTTATTTAAAAAAAAAAAAAAAAAAAAAAAAAAAAAAAAAAAAAAAAAAAAAGATAGAATGGGATGTTTGGAATAATTCAGTGTGATCCACTGTCATGAATATTTCTATATGATCGCCTGCTTGTGTTACATAGTACCTTGAACTGTCAGAACGGTGACAGCTGCATTAGGAGGAGCATTGCCAAGCAGGGGGAGGGAGGTGACCCTGCCCCTGTGCTCAGCCAGCGGTGAGGCCACAGCTGGAGCGCAGGCTGTGCACTCCGGCTGGAACAGGGAGATGGCGCTCCCGGAGAGAGCCCAGCAAAGGGCCGCTCTGAGGGCAGCCCGGAGCACCCGTCCTGTGTCAGCAAAAGCCAAGAGGGCTGGCACTGTTCAGCCCCGAGAAGGCTTAGGGCCGATCTCATCAATGCACATACATACATGAAGGGAGGGTGTAAAGAAAATGGAGCCAGGAACATTCCAGTGGTGCCCAGTCACAGGAGCAGAGACAATGGGTACACACTGAAACACATGAGGCTCCCTCTGACAGTCAATAAAGACTTTTCACAGTTGTGGTGACTGAGCTCTGGCACAGGCTATCCAGAAAGGTTGTGGAGATATCTGTCCTTGAAGATAGATATCCAAAAGCCATCTGGACATGACCCTGGGCAGCCTGCTCTATGTGACCCTGCTTGAACATGCGTGTTGAACTAGATGACCTTCATAGGTTCCTTCCAACCTCAGCTGTTCTGTGATTCTGTTAAATTCTGTGGCAACTTCTTTTAAATTGAGGTAGGGAAGTTACCAAGATCCCTTTGAATGCTGGTAACACATTTCTGTCAGTAACTGGATGCATTTGTTTGTGCTTTTATTGCATTTACATTTTATCATGGATTTTGTGATTATCATCACATATATATATATAATCACATTTATCTTTAAGATTACTAGTCCTTTGTGGTACTCTGTTTTCCATTTCAAATCGTTTATTCTCCCAAAATTACAAGAACTGAATGGATCTAATGTCTTCAAGTAAACTCTTGATCCTCATGTTTAGAGCTTTATGGCAAAACTCAATAGACCTAAAAGTAGCAATAATATTAAAATGATGATTCTGTATCATGGATATAACTTTAGTTTGGGCAAGTGCATAAGCCTCATCCAAGCCAGGACTGAAACAACCATTGGTGACACAGCTGAGAATAACTGGCATGTGGGTTGCAGGTGTATTTTGGACTGTGACCTGTCCCAGTGAGAGGAGCAGAACAGGTTGTATTTTCAGTGACAATACTCCTGGCAGTCTGTAGACTCATGGACACATTTTGCATGTAAGATGTTTGCAGGGAACGCACCTTTGCCAACAGCAACTGCCAAAACATGCATTATAATAATCCCAACAGAGGGTTATTTGGTTTGGGCTAAAACTGTGCTAAGGATCATTCTAGCAATTTAAAGTTGCCCTCTAGCACCATTCATGGCCTCATCCGAGTCAGCAGAGTAGATGCAGCCAAAGTTTGTCAGAAGGTATTTATTTATTTTTAATGGAAGACTAGATTGCTCTACATCTGTCTGAAGCTGTTAGCAGCTTCTAAAGTAGATTTCATAGCTACAAATCAACATTTTTTTGTTGTGTTTTTAAAGTGGTGGTACAAATGGCAATTTCGGTGGTACAATGGCAAATCTGCCAGTCAGCAGAGAGCAAATACTGGAAGAGAAGTTTTTGCTTGAACTGTACATCTGAGCAAGATAAGTAATTATGGGTGTCTGTCATTCCAGTCTCAGTATCTGCAGAGCCACTGAGGTGCCATCTGTTAAACCGACTCCTGGAACATGGATATCCTCCTTCCTCACAGGACAGCTCCTTGCTGATTTTTTTACTCATCATCTTGTGCAAGTTTGGTCTTCACAACTATGAGAGATCAGCACTTCATTTATGTCTCTAAAGCAAACACTAACAACTGTCTCAAATAAATACACTTAGGTGGGACTTAATAGGATGACTTGTAAGATGAGGACCTTCATTTCCTGACCTCACATGAAATAGGGCAGAGTTGTGTTTTTACCTTCTCAATTGTCTCCACTTTCCCCTGTTACTTCGGTTTCTTTTAAATCCATATGGTATTTACAAGTTGCAGTGCCACTTACAAGAGGAATTCTGTTTCCAAATTTGTCATTAATATTATTATAAAATATGTTTCCAAAAGTTCTGAAATGAGCTATAAAATACTCCAGGACTGAAAAAAAAACCCTATTCATCAATAATTTAAGATTACTTGCCTGTAAAAATTGAGAGATGACTTTATACATGTGAAAGTACCTTCACAGAGGTAAAATACTTGATGCTGACTACTTAGCTTATCAGGAAAATGTGTAGCAAAAACCAATATCTGGAATTAAAAACCAGACAATGCCGATCAAAAAATCATAATTTTTAAAGCTGGAAATTACTATCACAGAATAAACTTTCAAAGGGAAGTAGTTGATTCTCTGTTGCTTAATGTGATTTCCAAGTAAGATGGCCTGCATTTGCAGGAAGTGTATTTCAGGTGAGCATAATTACTGAATGCAATACATAAGTAGCTGGATAAAATGAAGTGGCCTCTGTTAGGTATGTAGAGAAGATGAACTAAGTTCTTTCAGGCCCTGAAAAGTGCGAGTCTATGAGGAGCAAGAGGAAATCATTACTGGATCTATTAAATCCACTTCTGTTCAGGTTATAAACATGAAATTATGAAGCTGTGCTGCTCATACCAGAAATACTCTTCACTTTGACCATTCAAGAAGTCAGCAAAAAGCCTAGAAATAAAGATCTCTCCAGAAGAAGGTGACACGGTAACCCAGCCGCTTCCACCTGTCATATGAAGCATGGGTGAGTTTCTCCAGCAGAAGCCAGAGAAAATAAATGGAAGCACAAAGCCACCAACACAACTACCAACACACAGAGTTACCAGCCCAGCCTTTAGAGTTCAGCATTTCACATACTGCATTGAATGCTTCGATTAGATTTGCAGCAACAGTAAAACTAATATGGTATTAGATTAATGAAGAAATTTTATGTGATCAGGTATTGAGGTGGATTATTGAATTTGTTGCTTACACTTATATACCTTCTTGTAAATCATTCAGTGTATTTATCTTAAATAGGGAAATGGTGACAGTAAAGATTGTGCAATGGAGAAGTTGGAAAACCAGTCTCCTGAGACTTGGTCTGCTAGAAGTTCATGTTCTTGCTTATATCTCCAATTGTTTCTTGTATCTTCCAATTTTTTTTTTTTTTTTAATCTTCACAGTTTGTTTTAATTTTTGGCTTGGTTATTCTTTGGCACTAGTAACAGGACACCACA
Organism: Trochalopteron elliotii; assembly: GCA_024734555.1. Lineage (NCBI taxonomy): Eukaryota > Metazoa > Chordata > Aves > Passeriformes > Leiothrichidae > Trochalopteron > Trochalopteron elliotii. The sequence goes on along the minus strand of JANPWX010000007.1, from coordinate 1,836,063 downwards.
TGTTTCTGTGTTGTAACTGCTGGAAGCCTGGCTGCAGAATCACTATTTACCAATGTCTACTAACTTCCACTTCTAACAATATCATAAGCAGTGGATAGACCCTTATGAAAGTATTGTGCAGAATGAGAATGAGTTGTGTCTGGCAGTTACAGTAAGAAACAGGGTAATGCCATCTGGATAATGAAAGACACACAGAATTTGTATTTGTCATTATAGCTAAAGATCTGAAAGCCAGTGCCTGAAGTGCTAGCAGGAATTGGAGGGGAGACACAAGGAGGGTTGATCATGAATTGGGCAGAGACTGGTGGCTGCTAGACCTGCAAGGGGTAAATGTGAGGAAGGACAAGTGTGTGACGTGGGCAGAGCATGTGTACTGAACGTATGATTAAATATGTTTGTGGATTCAAACAGAATGTTTGAAGTACCTCAAGTATGATGTGCTCAGTGCAGAGTTATCAGGTGACAAAGTGTAGCAAATAGGACTGTCCTCTAAACTGTAAGGCAACACCAAATGCTATGGCCTGTTGGATTTTTGATGTACGCATTTGTGGCTTTCATAGTTTAACCAGCATAGCATCTGATTAACATCCACTTATTTTCCCTTTGCTACATGCCTCCTCCCCACCCCCTAAATTCATTATAAATGCATTGAGATTACTTGACAAGACACCTCTTGACTTCAGAAAAGTTGAATGTAACCTTTTCTTGGATTTCATGAGAATATTTTACTAGTAATTGGCTACCATTATATGTCAGATTTCATCAGTACCATGCAAGAGGAGATCCTGGGGATGTGTATTTTCTCATATTGTTTCTCCAGATTTTGCTGCTCTAAAGCATATGCCTGAGGAGACAACAGAAACTTAGCAAGAGGAAGATTGTTTCAATATTTTACCGAGCACTCAGGAGATCTATGTTTGCTTCTCAGATCTGCCAGAAACTTCCCAGGCAGTTTCGAGCAAGCTATTCAGTCAGTTTCTCCCTCTGTGCCTGTTTAGTGAAACGGCACTTAGAGCACTCCATGAAGTCACGATTCCCTGGCTGGTGAGAAGGCTGGCGTGTTCGGGACCATCACTTCCTCCAACACCGCAGCACTGCGGGCTGCTCGCTTCACACAGCCGGCAGGAACCGCGGTGAGGGGAGCGCGCATCGCCAGCCCCGGGGAACGCGCCGCCGGCACAGAGCCCGCCCTGCTGTGCTGGGGCACAGGGCGGGCTGTACCTGTGCTGGGGCTCAGAGATGACTGTACCTGTGCTGGGGCACAGGGCGGGCTGTACCTGTGCTGGGGCTCAGAGATGACTGTACCTGTGCTGGGGCACAGGGCGGGCTGTACCTGTGATGGGGCACTGCTGACTTCACAGCCTAGGAGGCTGACATATTCCTGGCATGACCCTGAACAGCATGGGCCACACCGACTTCATGACTCTGCTGTTGGAACATACTTCTTTTCTTTTACTCATGGCAGCATTCTTTTAGGAATGGTTTGTCATTCCTCTCGTTTAAGTTACAAGCATCTTTGGTTGCTCTTCTGTTTCCTTTTTGTGTACTTGCAAGTCTGGTATACCACTAGTGATGAGGGAGGGACCATAATACTCTATTTCTGTTTTCCAGGCTGCTCTGACCATCCTACAGGGAGTCAAAATCTCTACGTTCAGTGCTTCAGGCTTTTGATTGCTTCCTTTCTGGAGCTGCTGAGCCTGCCTTCCTAAAGGATTGGCTTTACTAAGAGATGTATCAAGCTTACACTGACTGTTTTAGATTGCTATTTTGTTTTATTATGTTCCTTTTTGTGTCTCTTGAGAGTGTCCAGTGACACCATCCATCCTGCTGTCCATTTGGGAACATCTGGGGACCTGGAGCAAAGGTGGAGTGAGTGGAAAGGAAGAGGAGGGGGCAAGCATGTGAACATAAAACTGCATGTCTGGAGTAGTAGTTCTAAAGTCATATTGTCCCCTGTAAGCAGATGTCCTCCCATGTAAAGCAGGGCTGCCAGCAGCCCTCTCCAGAGGCTTGGCTCAGCTGGAACCCTTGAGCAGAGCAGAGAGGCCCTTCCTGCCAAGTCTCCTCTTGGGTCGCAGTGGCAGAAGATATGGCTTTCCTCGATCATCTCACTATCAGCTGCACTCTCCTCTCACAGGGAGCTTACAGGACTGGTCCAAAGCCAACACAGCTCCACAGCACACTGAGACTTGGCATGGGCTGGGAGAAGAGTATGGGAATAACCTCTTTGTGGGGATATTCTGGCATTTTCTCTAAGTTTTGCCTCCTCCATGGCTGGAGACAGGGACTTGCTGTTTGCGAGTACTGGAATCTAGGCTCTGTTTCAAATGTGACATTTGCCAGTCTCTTGAGGACTCACGTACATTTGTTCAAGTTAGAAACGTTGTAATCATTATCTAGAGCTAAAATTAAAAATTATGGCTTTTATTAAGAAAAGTAGAGTAAGATCAACATGATTTTGGCAGAATTAGAGGACAAGTCTAGCTAAGTGCTGACCTACATAAAGAAAAAGAACAAACTGAGAACATTTTGACTTGGCATCAATGACAGGAGAGAAACAACTTTGCCTGCATTAAGCCATATGCCAAGTCCCATAACTTAAGAAGTTCTACATATTGGCAAGCATACAGAACTCACACACTTTTAAAACTTAGCAAATATCTACTTTCAACTTCATAGAATTTCTAAAAATGTCTAATTGTGATAACGAGTAGAATATGGATTCAAGTGAGCTGAAATTAAATTTCTAAAACTAGAATGAGCATTTAAATTAGTGAATACCTAGGAACAAAATATATTTTGGGGCCTCTTAGGAAGCATTCTGAATTCACATATTATATATCAAAGTATCATGTATTTTTGCAAATACCTAGGCAATTCAACATATATGAAATTGTAAATATGTGTTTCTACAAGTAAGTGCCGGTAGCATTAGGCAGAGACATGATTATTGTGAGTGCTTGTAATATCTTCTGGAACAGTAAAAATAAGCTGGGTCTATTTATGCCCTTTTTCATTATGCTTTTTTTATTTTACTTAGGCAATTTAATTTTCTTCATCAATGTTATCATATAATCATTTGAACTGTAAAGTTTATGCTGCTGAAAAGTTAGAGGCAACTACAAAAGAACACAGTACTAACTGAGGATTTTTTTAAATAGGGAAAAAATACTTTTACTGGTATTGTATTTTTTTTCCAATTTAACACTTTATTTTCCTCAAAATAATTAGATAGAATTTTGCTGCTTTGTTAGGAGTTGAAAGTAATGTATGTAGAAATGTCCTGCTGATGTGCATACATTGTTCCGTCACAGCTTGGGCTGAATGTCCCACTTTTCTCTGAAAGTTATTAACATATGCCAAAGAGCTTGTGGAAGGCCTGGTGGAGGATCAAACTCTATCCTAACAACCTTGAGGGGTCTTGCCATGGAGACATGCCTTCCCACTGGCTTCTTCCCAGCCATCACAGAATGCTAAAATATATCAAAAGTAGTTGGAAAACAGCCACTCCTGAAATGCACCCAGTATTGTGACAAAAACAGTGAATTGCATTAGGACTGTACAAAAAAAAGTAAGGATAATATCATCAATTCATAACCACCAAAACATCTCCAGTGGAACTCATCTGACAAAGGAGTGTTACATTAGGACACATAACAATGGTACCAGAAATTTGCCAGGAGATTTAACTGGGAAAATGGCTTTCAATTTTCAGGCACTCCCCACAATGGCAAGAGCAAAAAGAAATTAAATTCAAAAACTGAAAAAGAAATTGTGGGAAAAAAACCTTTACTCTGGCAGTTGGCTAACGTTTTTATGCTGTGTAGCTGTGTGGTTTCTCTGTTCTGGTAACCCCTGCCTGAGCATGGCCTGCAGAGAAATCTGTGTTCATCTCAGAAGTCATTCCCAGGAGATGGCAAACATGACTAAAAGACTGGAATACAAGACACATGTTACAGGATGAAAACCAAAAGAACTGGAGGGTATTTCAAAAGCAGTCAAGATATTAACTACAGAGAGACTGTGTAAGGAAATGGGCTTGAAGGAGAGATGCAGAACATGATCATGGTACCCTTTGCTCCTGTTGTCCTCCAGAGCTGCTGCTTGAGTGCAGAGAGCCCATGGCAACCCCACAGAGAGCTGAGGGAAGAAACAGTTGTCTCACTGGTCCCAACCCCAAGAGAAGGAGACCACTAATGGTCCCTCTGGCACACAAGTACCATTCTCCATTACACATGTACCACAGACTTTAGTAAAGCTGTGCAATAGTTTGCTTGGCACAGGGTTGACATTGTCTTGCTATTTATGAAATCAATAAAAGCTTTTTTGTTTATTGAGCATATGCTCTTGATTAAAAGGTTTATTGAAGCACACTTGTCTGTCCAAAAACATGTGGACATCTTTTGGGACGGACAGACAAGTTTTCAATGTCGCAGAAGGCCATATTCAATTACAAATACCATAGTATATTGACAACACATGTACAGCAGCTTCAACACTGATAATGTGCCACAACGAGCTCATTAAAAGGGTTGGGAGCTTTTTGTGAACCGGTGCATGAAGAAGTACTGGGTCACACCTGATACCTCTGCACCCTGGTAGTGAAGACAGAAGTGCCTCCACACACTTGTCCAGCTGGCAGAGGTGCTGAGCAGTCACCCCTCCTCCTCTCCTTCTGTGCTCTGCTCAGAGGAGCTTTCTGCTATCCCACCACCCACCAAGTAGGCATTTGCCTCTAGAAAATTCTAAAACACAATATGCATTGCTAACATAAGGCAGAAATTTCTCAAATGCTTCAAGACATGTCCTGATGTGCTTCCATTTTTCTTTCCCTCTTCCAGAATTCATGCTCATTATTCAAAAATTGGTCTGTAGCTCTGGACCACAGGGGGAATCTGGGCTAGGATGAAGATAAAAGACAAAAGGCGCTCTTATTCCTCGTGGGAAACAGTCCCACAGGTTTAATGTAGAACTCACACCTCAAGGTCCAGCAGGAAAAAAAAGAGCCAGACCCCCCCGTGTGGGAGTTTTAAGCCCTAGGGAAGAAGGGGAGGTTAGGAGGGGGGTCTGTTGTCCAGTGGGGGCTGACCCAGGGGGAGGGGAGAGATAGAGGGTATCAGGTGAAGGAGGGGCAAAGGTACATGGGAAAGTTTGTCCGAAAACACTCAGTGCAAAACGAGCTAACTGTTTAGTGCAATACAACATTCATTATTCAAAAGTTGGTCTGTATCTCAGAAGATATCTTTCTCAGATTTCCACTTACTGAGAAGCTGTCACCCTGAGAGTAGATACAATCAAAATAACAGTAGTAGTAGCTGACCATTTGATGTCTGCAATGTGAGGCTGTGGAAGGTGGGGGAGATGCAATATATATACAACCAAATGGCTTTTGAAACATCTTGGCATGAGAAGCTGTTCCAGCACTTTGTAGACCATGTAGCCTAAAGCAATTCAGGGACAGAAATATGGAAACATGTTTTGAGATTCAGTTCAATATTTCAACAGAAGACAATCAAATAAAGAGAAAAAATTAGTATAAGTCAATAGTGCATTTCAAAAGGGTCCTTTAATTTAAAATGTGAAAAAATGCTGAAGCTGCTTAAATCTAAAAAGCGTAAGTTAATATATCATTCAAAAAATTTAAGATATCCCATTTTACCTAGTGTTTTATTTTGTTGGAAAAAAAGCCCACTAATCAATTATCTGTTTATCTCTACCTAAGGCTGCCTGGCATTTCTTGTTCTCTTTCAGTTTTAATTCCTTTTTTGCACTTGCACTCCATCTTACTATCTCTATCTCATTCTGCACCATTCCTTTTAGATTAAAAGAACCCATTTTTTTGATTACTCTGAATCTAGCAGTGAAAAGTGATGAGAAGAAGATATTTTATATAAATGTGCTTGTTTGTTTGCTTGGACAGCAGAGATAACATTCTCAGCTATGTTCTTTAACAACAGTTCCCAACCAAGAATTGGGGTAAAAAAGCAACATAAAAGTTGGTATTGAAAATTAATTCTACATTACCAAAAGCAAGTTTTAAAAGCACAACAGCCTATTCTGTAATAAGTTATTCTGGTAAATAACTTCAGCCAGTATGGGCTTTTGATTTATGTTACAAGCTTTGGAAGGTGGCAAAGGTACATGAAACATATTAGAGACAAATATATTACCACTGATCTATTAATTTAGAAATGTGAATCAGTTGGCTAATTACCTTTTCATTTTTCTCTAGGCAAAACTTCGTAAGAACAAATTGTATTAGCATAATTACATTCAAAGACTTGTCTTCATTTCCTAAAGGCCAAGTTATACAAGTTCAGCCATGGTGTCACTGAACTTCCACTTCTGTCTGTTGTACAATCAATTGAAACATCATCACATTCTTGCATTTTTCTTTGTGGAAGAAAGTAAAACAGATTTGGCAGTGAAGGAATGTTGCAGCAGAAAGGTTCATAAGTCCTGGATGAAAACCAAGACTATCATTGTACCAAAAAAGTAATCTAACCTGCTTTTATTTTAAATTTAAAATGTGTTTTAAATTTAACTGCAATTTCAGGGCAGCATCTCTTTGCTTTATGCAACAGTGGCTAGCAATAGTGAGATTTACTTTGGGGACATCAGCTAGAGTTTTCTTTGGGTTTGCAGAGGCTTTTTCCTCACCATAGCACTGTTAGTTTGGACTGAATAGGGTTTCCTTTTGTATTTTTCCATGCTCTTTCTCAGTTGAAAAGCATCAAAGAAATTGTCATTTGTTGAGAGACTGGCATCTAGCAGTCACTGTTACAAGTCAAATATTAAGCGAACTTTGCCACCACAGAGAAGCTTGATTTTTCTAATTGGTGTGTATGGTAGGATGCTGAGGTAAGGTCGGAGAAGATTTCCCAGTTCTAGCAGATGTTGAGCACTGGATGACTTTGCAGCTTTAGTGTGTTTCTGGAATAACGGTACATTTAGAAGTATTTTCTTTTGGATTCTTAGGGAAGTCTAAGGAAGTCTGACCTGCATCCAGCAGGGATACCTTTGTGGGAGGAGGCCTCAGTGTACTTCAGCTTTGTATTCCTGTTGCCTGGAGCAGTGACTCATGAAGTACATGTACCTCCAACATGCTGGCTCCCATGGAAACCCTGCTGACTCCCTTCCTGTGAGCATCTCCATGGATGGTCTTGCCAAGGGGATGCTCAGGCCTGAGGTGCAGGGATAGATGTGGGATAATGTCCCAGCCACTCACACTAACCAATGGACACTGGGTATTCATGGATCTGGGGCTCCCAGGCAGCTGAGCTCTCCTAGGCCCATGTGGCTTTGTCCTTCCTTGATGAGAATATTTTTAAGTTGATATTCCTTTCCATGTGAGAAACAAACAGGTTACCCCCCAAAATAACTGTCCTCCTTCCAGCCATCGCTATTAAAGACGTTGTGAGGAGTGTGGGAAAGCCACGTGCCGTAGTTCCAATGGTGCCAGTGAGAAGTGGGTGCCTAAGCACCCAAGGTGCCTTGGAAAATCCCAGACACTTATGAAATCAAGCAGCTTTCAGCTGTCCTTACACGTTCCAGCAAAGGCTGTGTGTCTCTCATTTGCAGGCTCCAGACTGTCTCTCTGTTTTCAGCATGGGAACGAGCTGCTTCAAGGAGCAACAACACGTTCCTGGTGCATTACAATGTAAAACTCTTGCTGCTCTGAAAGCACCTGTGGCCCGAAGTATGGGGACAACAGATCCCACTGAAGATAGGTTTGTACTCTGGTTGTCAAAATGTTTTCCAAGGATTGGGCTTCCTGTTCAAGCTTTTGCTATTTTCCCTGGTTTGCCTTTTGCCACTCATTTTTTCCATTCTTTTGCTGCTAACTATTTTTCATTAGTATCTCTGGTCAGCAGGAACCTACTCTGCTTCAATTTTACAAGAATTTTGACAATTGAAATTCACCCCATCATGTGTTTCAAAGCGAATCTCAACAATTCATCATCTATTATAAGCTGTGAATTGCTGACACATCTGACCCAAATTATGGCTTCAGCTGGCATGAACAGGGATTTACTCAATGAAAATCAGTTCCTTCCAGGGAGTTTGTTTCATCCATGCAACATTTTTAAATGCAAGTTTGAAGATCAGTAAGAACTCTGTGTTATCACTTACTACCAACTAAAGGTTGATTTCCTCCTCTATTTTAAAAACAGATGGAAAATCAATTTCCCTGAAATTTCATTCATTTGTATCAATTCTAAAAGAAATTTTCAAAATAATAATATTTCAACTACTTAAAATGGGAGATTACAGTTCAACTCCCTCAGTTTATTTTCATCCTTCCCATTTCTCTTTCACTGTTACATTGCAATTTTTTAATGTCAGAAATGTGGCTGTCTATGCCTGTCTATGTCTGTGTTGCTGTTTCTATGTCTACAAGATTCAAAATGTAAGAATTTGCCTTGGGATTTAATTTATTTTTTTCACCAACTCAGAATGCGATCACAGCTGAATCATCTCAGTAGCAGGTCTTGTATCTCACATCAGATCCCAAAGCACTGACTACAGTTTATCTCCATCTGTGGACAGATGCACTATCTCCATCCCAGGCTGTCTGAACCTGGGTGAGTACCCATCTGCCCCACACTGAGGGGATTTTACTGGGGGCTCACTTGCCTCTGGGCAGATGAAGTGCAGGTCACTGATTTCAGCTCTAGGGCCCCTTCTGCCAGCCTTTCCTTAGGATGCAAAACCCCATGTTCAAGCTCTTCCAGGTACTGAAACTAGTGACACAGATCTTTCAGTGCCCTTCTTGGTTAGTCTCACTTTTTGGAGCTCCACCTATGCTTGGGAACTCTCATCTCATCTCATCTCATCTCATCTCATCTCATCTCATCTCATCTCATCTCATCTCATCTCATCTCATCTCATCTCATCTCATCTCATCTCAATCTCTTATTTCCTCCTGGAAAAAAAAGAGTAAAAAGGAATGCAAGGCCACTTTAATTTCCTAGGAAATTATACACAAAAGTATCCTGAGCTGTGATGTGCATCAGCCAGTCTCATCCCTGTCTGTGAGTCTGAGACAGCAGGCACAGCAGAAGCTGTGATGGAGACCTTGCTGCACTGCAATCCCTGCTGATATGCCCTGTGGATATGCACAAGCTCACTGGAAAGTAAACACAGTTCTGCAGTGCCCACTTACAGCCTCAGGGTCTGATGGTGTCCTGCATATCTTCTTTTACTGGCATCTCAGGGTCTCAGCAGTCTGTCCCGGGTCTCCACAGAAGAGTTTACATCTTGTTCAAACGCTGTGCTTTGTGAGAGCAAACAAGTCTTAACAACACGTCGTAAAGTCTCATGAAGGCAGTGCTGTGAGACACACCTTGTTAGCTGTCCTGACAGCTGCAGCCTTAAACACAGCAGCTGCCATAAATACTCATGAAAATCCAGCAGGGGCTGCCACAGCCTGCAGCCGGAGTGACACTGCACTGCTGGCAGTGCCACCCGTGCCCAGAGGCAGAGTGACATGAGTGTCAATATTTCATAGCCCTTTGCCTTCTCTTCAAATCAGGATACCATTGCAGTTAGAGGAACCCAGGGACTGCAGGAAGGGCAGGAGGCAGGTCCCTAAACACAGGTGTCTACTGCTATTTTACACACCATATTTATATCTCTCCTCCTCTTCCCCAACACTCTAATGTGCTGTCCATCTCACTTGGGTTTAATCCATCTGCACCAAACTCCAGCCACGTGCCATCTATCACACTTTCACAGCATCAGTGACAATGGTCTCCTTGTGTACCAGATTAGGTGCCCATCAGTATTCTCCCTGCCTGTGTGTGATCAAAACTTTACACTTCACAGCCTGTCTGCCAAGGGTCATCATCCAAACAACAGAGGTCCTGGCTGGAACAAAGCATGGTATTTGGTGACACAACTTGCATTTCTCTCTTTCCAACTCACCTCAGTGTTACTAAGTGCCTATCTCAATGTATGTGGTTATTCTCAAGCCTGTTTCAGAAAAACAGTTGCACTAAGCATGGGTTTAAGAGCTATAAATTTACTTGATGCTGAAAAGATAAGGCTTATAATTAATTTTCTCAAGCACATCTTTGTACCAACGTGTGAGCGTTATGTTTTAGCCAAAAGCTGGTGCTATGTCTTACCTCGATCTCCAAGGCAAATTCCAAGTACATTATTTAGGAGGGAAGGAATTGCTACATAAAAGATTGTCCGGAGTCTCTCAACAGCATCTGGTTCTGGGTGCATCAGAGAAACTGCAATTGGCAGTCTTGCCACCTACATAGGGCTTCTCTTGAAACAAGTTGCAAGAAGTCTGATTTTAATGGCAAGGCCTAAGGATACTGCTTTAACTTCTCTTGTGATTGATGTTAATGAAGTGTTCTTCATATGTGTTCATCAGTGTCTACTTTGTGTACAGTTGTGAGGTTTTGGTCTGAGTGACAACCATCTCGGCAGAGGGTTACAGTTCTTAGCCTGGGAGCAGGGAATCAGGGATGTTTTTGCTCTCATGCAAAACCATGCCCTGAGAAGGATATGCTCAATTGGTTTTATGGATGGATTTGAAGATGGTATAGAAGTGATTTTTTCTGGATTTTGCCTTGTTTTGCCTGATCAATGTATTGAGGTACATGCCTCTATTCCTAAAGCCTGGCAACTGGAAATGATACAGGCTAAAGAAGAAAACTGCTGTGCCTGTTGGACCAGTGATGGTGCTGGGGATTAGTGACTACCAACCATTTTAGTTTCAGTAGGTTGTCTGAGGCTCAGCAATTGGCTTCTTTTCAGTTTCTGTAAAAAGTGTTTTGTGAACTGTTCAAAGTGTGGGTCTCTTCTTTATATAGTGCATGTTCCAAGAGTTGACAGATTTGTGTTTTGCCAGAGGTGCACTTGGGTAGACAGTTACACTGACTATTTTACTAAGTAGGGAAGGGAAGTTTTCCTGAGTTGTGTTATAGGACTTGCAGCTCTGTCTTGATTTTATTTCTGTTCAGGAAGTAACTCCAGGTTGTTTTTTGGCGTTTTGAATGCCGCTTTTGATCAATGTAATCTGTTCTTTAATTAGTGTTTATGTTTCTTCCATAGACATTATCTGTTCTTTTGGCAAATTGTTTAATGCCTGACCTTTTACTCTGGGGGAGTGATTTGAAGCACTCTTAGCTAGATGCTACATGGAAAACATTTGGAACTGCATCCTCTCTGACCAGTAATTTAGCCTTGGCTGATGTTAGGCAACATTTCCATTCCAAGGAAAGACAGTATAACTCACGGTGCTTTGGTGCCATGCTCTTTGTGGCCCATCTGACAGGTTTTATTACAATGGTAGATAATTTATTTTCCATCTTTATTGTCTCTAACAAAGCTGTAGATAAGAATTTGAACTCATGCTTCACAGCTCATGTTGTATTTCAAACATTTTCCTCCCATGACTTTCTATGATTCACCCTATGTAAAGCATATAATTGTGGTACTGTTGGAATTCCTCCTAAAGAGATGGGTTTCTTTTGAGGGAAGGCTTCCTCTCCATTTGGGCAGTATTGGGAAATAGGAAAGTGAAAAATAATTTTCTGTAAGCAGCACATGGAAGTTCTGGGATCCATAGAACTAACACGATCAGTCTTTTGATGAGCCTTAGGCACTAGCAAGAGTACAAAATAGCAAAATCAGTCTTATAGGAGGTATGGTATGACAAAGTTTGGGGTAAGTGGTCTGGGCTTGGCTCCTGAGCTCCCAAATTTTTGCACCAGCTCCCTTCTGCTTTGCCCTAGGCTGAAGTGTGGGGCACAGAAGGCAAGTGGCAGTGCCAAGAGCCTGGGAGGGTGAGCTCTTCTTTGGCTTACCATGTGAATCGATACACACAGGAAACCAGGGCCACCACCCAAATGCAGCTGAAATGTGAAGAGTGGATTTATTGCATTGTCTCACTAACAACACCAGGCAGCTGAGACACACAGGGACACAGGCTGTGTTAGGCTCAGTTCATCCCAGAGACCAAAGGCACACAGGGACAAAGGCTGCTTTAGGCTCTGTTCATCCTAAAAGGCTTCGTGCACACGCAGTTTATCACAAGGCTGTGTTTTTATCATCTCTCTCTCCCAGCAGGAGGCTGAAGCATGTCTGTTAGAGTTTTATCTCTACACAGGAATTCTACTTCTCAGAGCAGGCAGAAGATGAACAACACTAGGCATAATAAATGGAGTTTTCCCAAACCGACTTTCTCAGCATTCCCAGCTGCAAGGTCACTTCAAGCAAAAACCGTTCCATCCTCACTAAATATTCTGGTTTTAACCCTATCCTCCCAACACCTACATTTTGCAGAACATGTGTCAGTGGTGACTGATCAGATTTCATCAAGATCCTGACAGTATCTTGGCTTTGGACCTGCATAGGTTGGACTGGAGCTAGTTGTCTCCCCACTTACCCTTGACTCAGGCAGCTGTGCCTCTGGGGTGGCACCCAGCTCTAATGGCTTGCCACGTGAGGTTCACAAGCTCTGTTAGTTAGCCTCTTTTTTCAGGGCATATGAAAGACTCTTGGGGAAAAGTTTTGCCACTTAGTTCACCATGTCTTTACCCTGAGGCTTGAGGAGAGATGGTCAAACCTCCAAGGAATGAGGCAGTGCAGAGTTTCATCCCTTCTTTGGCTGTCATTTTTAGGCCAAGAATCTGGCAAATAGACTGCAAACTGTGTGGTTTGTCTGTGAAACCTCATCATTCCTCCTTTGTTCTCAGTAAGGTTTTGTCTCTGTAACATTCCAATTTTGCCTAAAATACGTGAGGCTCTTCCACCAGTTTGATTGCTGTTGATGGTGGATGTCTTTTGATCATGAGCATTAAGAATTCTCAGTCTGTATTCCAGGTACTTTTGGAGTAACATCTGCATTTTTCTCCTGTGTTCAGTTATTGTAAGATGCCTAGAAAATGAGACAGGGTTTGGCCCTTGCTGAGTCTCTTTTTAATTGAGGCTTAAAGAATATTGTGAAATTGCCTTTGTGGGCTTTCCATTTTTCTTGTTGTTGTCTGCATCTGAGTGAGCAAAAGTATTTGAAGCAGGTATCTGAAAAAATTGGAATCAGATGCAAATGAAAGTTTTCGCTCCAAAACATGCAAAGCCTGACATAGAAATTATTCAGATAATTTAGAAGTCTTCAAGGGGACTAGAACAAATAAACTTCATCCTGACATCCTGAAGGTTGGGTGAAAGTAACCTCAGAATGATGCAACCTTGGCAAACCCACAAAGGACAAACAAGGTGGCCTGAAGGTGACAAAATCAAAACCACAGGGGATAATTTTGAAAGGTGTAGAATGGAGATGGGAAGTTATCAGTTGATGAATGGAAATTTCCATTGAAAAGATATTGGTGGAAAAAAATGAACAAACTATATATGGAAGAAAAAGAAGGAGAGTATTAGCTAAGATAGGTTTGTCAAGTATAAATAATGTTGAACTGGTTTGCTTTCTTTCTGCAACATGGATAACATGTCTTGTGGAAAGGGCAAAAGCAAGAGTTTCCACATCCCATGATTCTAGCCAGGCCTTCCCCAGCACTGTTTTATTTGATATTACAGTTTAGGGAAGCACAGTTTGAGTGGTTGGTTCTCTGTCTTTTCTAATGTAGAACCATGAGGAAGCTCACAGTGCTCCATGGTAAATCCTGCTTACTGAAAATATGCCTTCTTCTCTTTGCTACATTTCAAAAACCCCTTAAAGGGAGCACATGCAAAGCTTAAAGACAGTACTTTCCCAACCACTGGTTCCCACAAAACTACCACAGTCCCAGTACAAAACTGGGGACACACAACTACAGAGTAGCCCCTGGTGGTCCACTACGCCATGTAGAACACATGGAGGTGGTTTCTGTAGAATCTCATCTCAGTTTGCTCTGTCTCTAGGTAATGAGCCAAAAGACAGAGGCCCTTGGAGTCATAAATCATAGCTGGGAATGGTCCAGGGGGAATCAATAAGCTGATTGAAGAAGTTGAACTCGCATCAACAGTGGTTGTCTGGTGACTGTAAAGTAAATACTGTTCTTATAAAAGCAAGACTACAGACTGCAAGACATAAGAAATGACCACTCTGCTCTACTCAGTGCTTGGTAACAGGTCATCTGGAATATTCCTTGTGGTGGTCTGGCTTTCATCCCTGCAGATGGAGAAAGGTAAGGAAAAAGCTGCACAAATTACTAGTGATCTGGAAAATACAACTCGTAAAGGAAGATTGAAGGAACTGGGTTCTCAGACTGAAAGAAAAAAAAATTTAAAAAGTCAGGAAATTCTTTTATTTCCTTAAATATGTATAATGTTGCTTTAGAAAGGAAATAAATGAGCTATTTCCCATATTCACAATGAAAAATAGTAGGGTTAATTTACTGCAAAGGACACTGAACATAAACATTAAGGAAAGCATTACAATATTAAGGGTTTCAAGATGGAGCCTTTGGTTTGCCTAAGGCTGCAGGTCTTTGAAACTTGAGTCTGTCAGGAAAGGATCAAGTACACATCATTCAGGCTTAGTGGATTGACTGGTCTCAGAAGTGCCTTTACAGCCTTTATTTCTAGGAGCCTGTAAAGCTGTTCAGCTTAAGCTAAGATAATATCTGCTAGCAGATTTCAGCCAGCCCTTTTGGCCAGGTATCTCCAGTTAAAGAGACAGGATAATTTACAATAAGCAGTTTTTTAATAATACTGCTTTGTAGTACTATTTTACTTGAAAACTGCATAGATAAGACTAAAAATCCAGATTGTAGCTGCTATTTTATTTGCACCTGGGTGAAAATTCAGTTATGTCTTAGACTTTTTGTAACTTTGTCCATTTTTACGGATCTACTTGTAAATCATTATGTGACTTGAAAACCTAGACTGAACTCAAGCAGGCATATTATATTTGAGTAGATTTTTTAATCAACAAACTTTGTTGCCTCACTGTTCACACACATCTGATTATTTATGTGTATGCTGAAGAGCACAGTCTCCACCACTGATTCCTTAGGGATTCCACTGAAATCCTTTCTCCATTGAGAAAATTTTGTTTTCCATTATTCAGCCAGTTATTGATACACAAATTATCTTCCTTCTAACCCCCTGGCAATTTAATTCTTTTTGAAAAGCTTCAGAGGAATCCAACATGCACTGTGGCCTTTCTCTTCACAGTAGGAGACCTTTCCCAACATGCCATATTTATCTCTGTGACTACTAGTCTTGGTCTGTGCCATGACCTTGAGTGGAACTCAGGATTGTTGATCTGTTTCCTGGATTAAAAATTAGTGTCACTTCTATCATCTTCCATTCCTGTGGCACCACAGCTGAGGTATTATGCCTAGATGGATTATATATCCAAGCAATAGCTTCAAGACTCAATATCTGAATTACAGCTATATTCAGAAACCTGGTCTGGATATCTTCTGGCCCTGCTAACCAGACGTTATCAGCACTGCTGAAGTCTCATTAACTCATTCTTTAGTTTTAGGAAGTTTTCTTGCCATAGAGGAAGGCTAAAGTCCAACACAATGAGCACCAAAACTTTCCTGCTAACCTTGTTGTCCGGGCCCACTAACTGTCCTGCTTGCTCATTTCATACCTCAGTATCATGTTACTGCCACAGACTGCTGGCTGGTTTGTTAGGGTGGAATCCATCATGCTGGGTCTGACAGCTCAAGAGAGGCAAGTCTGCCACAGCTCCATTCCCCAAGTCAAGCCAGTAGTGAGACTGGAAATGCATCCCCAGTAGGTATGGGCACACAAAGCACTCCAAGTAACAGAAATCCCTGCCTTTAGTCTCCTTGGGTTTGTCCTCTAGGCATCTTGTCATAAGGCATGAATAGTCCCAAACTGCTTTTCCCATAATGTGTCCTAGAGCTCAAAGAGTGTCTCTCACAGATCAAAAGGAGGTCTGGAGAGCTCCTCCCAATGACACCTTGTGATGGGTTTCAAGTCTGGACACTGGGGCTGAAGTCCACTGACAACAGCCCTGGGAGGAGCCTGGAGAAGTTCCTCCCTCATTCCTTGGGGATCCTTGATTTGGATTCCCACTTGCCCTTGGGCATCTGTGATCCTCTGGCTTCTGAGATGCACCTTTGGTGGTGTGGTGGTTCCTGTGATGGGCCTGGGAGGACCTGGACAGGGTGTTATATACCCCCTACCCTCTGTGCTCCTCTCTGGGTGTGCAAATGAGCTTTCATTACATAACCTAAGCATTTCTTGCTTCTAATA
This sequence comes from Trochalopteron elliotii, assembly GCA_024734555.1. Lineage (NCBI taxonomy): Eukaryota > Metazoa > Chordata > Aves > Passeriformes > Leiothrichidae > Trochalopteron > Trochalopteron elliotii. The sequence continues at coordinate 1,819,869 of JANPWX010000007.1, read as the reverse complement.
TGCTTACACACACATCCTGCTTCAGATGTGTTTAAAAACATTTAATTCTAGCTGGTGACTTGCTCTGGTGACTTGCTCTTGAAAATATTTCATCTGGTCCAACATTTTTATGTTTTCACATTTTACCTTGACAAACATCATCTTTATCCCTTGCTTGAAATAACTTTTTTTCTTTTTTTTTTTTTTTTGTAAACTTCTGTTAGCTTCTGCTGGTTAACCACACTGACTTATTTGCCTTGTCAGGGGTCTTTCAGAGTTTTTATTCATTTGAGAGATGCATTTACTCTCAATTTCTAAAATAGTGTCCGTAAGTACCTCTGGGATTCCAATAAACATATTATCCTCAGTTCCTTTTTAATTCCTTATCAAACATTGTCTTAATTTTTTTCACAAATCTCTTCTAAAAATACAAAATAAGTCAATTTTATGGGCTTTGTGTCTGTGTCTTTTTTGCTCCTGCTGGAAGGCTGGATTTAATACATTATGAACCCTTGTGTGGGGTTCTATGTAAATAGTTACCCACTTAGCCATATGCTGTTCTGTGTCTTTGCTGCAGGTCCTCCAAGGTCATGCATACAGCATGACTTTAATCAGTTTAATCAGTTTGTGACACCACTGAAGAGAACGGTCTCCCCTTTTCTCTCTGCTGCTGCTCCTTCCCCTCTGGATCAGGAAACAGAATTCAATAAGACTATGTGACTCTTGAAAGTTCCATTTGAAGCCTGCTGCCTTTCACTTTGGGACCAGCGTGCTAAGCAGGGAGCTGAGCTGTGTAAAGCTCCAGCTCAGCTTCCTTTTTGGTTTGGCTGAGGCTGAAAGTGCTGCCAAGAGCCAAACTTCAACAATTTGTCTTAGGCTCAGCTGTCATCCAGTTTCTTGTCCCAGCTTACTGCAGACCAATTGGGCAACATGTCCTTGGATTTGTCACTTGCCATGCTGGAGCAAGAGGGCCTTTACTTGCCCCTTGAAAAAGCCACTATAAAAGTAGAGGAGGTTTATCAGGAAGAAGTTCACCACCTGTTGGAGGAGCAGCCTTTGCACCATTCTGCAGTTCTAGGGGAAAGGTTTTGGCCTCTGCAGCTGGTAATTTTTTTGCAAAGAGAAGATTAAAAACATCACACTTCTTACCACCTTTGCCAAAAGCACTTGAAAACAACTTCAAAGAAGAATATCCCCCTCCACGCTCAGAGTGCAAAACATCCCTTTGTAGGGAGTCAAACCAGACCAATGAAATGGGGGAGAGACATCTTCTTTGATCATTTGTTGCTCAGACAAACTCCTGGGTAACAGTTTCTAGGTTAATTAAATGTTTTGTACTGACAAGCTGAGCTTGTGCTGAAGCCTCAGGATTTGTTTGTGTGGCTGAAAGCTTGCACTCCCTCATAGTCACAGCATAAACCAAAAACCTTCCAGCCTAGTTACATGCAAACTTAATAGCAAACAGCAAGATGCAAGACCTGACCTCTTGGCTCAAGTATTGGCTTTGGGGAATGAGCTTCCCATGTCAAGAACTGGTTATCTTCTCAAAATGCATTTCTTTTCTTTTGGGAAAGAAGCATGCATTCAGCTTTTACAAACTTTACCTTTTTTTCTTTTTTTTTTTTTCAGCTGCTCTGTGATCAGACTGGCTCAGTTAACTTGCTTTCTCTGCAAAAAGGAAGAAATGGGGAGGAAGGAGAAAACAACTCTTGCCTACTCCTTTTATGATTAGGGGTAAGAGGAACGAGCATGTTACAGGTGGAGGGCTCTGGTTGCTCTGTGACTTTGCCACTGCTTTCCCAAGTCTGTATATCAAGTCTTTCTTGCAAAGCTGAATGAGAGCACAAAAATCCCACTGTCATGGGAGAAGCATTATTTCCATATGGTGCTACTTATCTGCTACTTATCTTAGTCTATCTGAAATAGCTCATAGCAGAACTATCAAAGCAGAAGTTAAGTAGTTTCTTGGGCAGCCCTTCTTCACCTGTACTTTATTCTGGGCAGCTCTTCCAAAGATTTCAAAAGGCTCCAACTACAGGAAAAAACAGAGCTTAAAACCAGCCTGTGGTGCTGTGGATGTCAAGCCCCTGGTGACAAGCCCGACTGTGAATGCTACCTCTGGAAAAGTGTTTCTTTCTACAGGTTCACCACAGACAGCACCAGATGCTGCAATGCAAATACTAACTAATGTTGGGCAACATCTCCAGAACAGATCCAACCAGCCAAGTATTTGGAGGTTTAGCTGGCAAATGGACATCAGGATCCTAATTTCTAATATGTGCATATGGTAGAGCACATGTGGAGTGACCTAGCAAATGCAGGGTAGTCCTACTCACAGGATTGCCAACTACACTGTACAAAAATCACACAACAGGCTCTTCCTTTATATAAGGGCATCAGTTTTAAAAACTTACATTAAAAAAAATACCCATGACATTTTGCTTATTTGAAGCCTTTAATAAAAAACAAGCAACAATTTCAAGCTCCTCTCTAGCTAGAGAATCTAGAGAATGACAGCTAGAATCTGAATTACTACTTTTAATCAGTTCTGGAACTGTTCTGTGTTTGCTGGGCTGTGGGAATCAGGGCTCTAAGAGACCCTCTGGTAGAATGAAAATTACAATAAAATGCCTCGGTTCCATGGAGCACACCCTTGGCAGTGAAAAGGCAGATCTGTTTGTGAATTTCATTCTAAATAGCTGTTGGATTTAATTCTCTTCTGCTTCAGTTATTTACATTCAGGCAATGTGTGCCTCTCCAGGGATGGGCTCAGGCCTCTCCCACCACCACAGATAGTCTGGCTTTCAGCCTGACCAGAAAGGGCCATGGGAAACCCTGAGAGGGGTTTGGCCCCACTACAACACAAGATTTCTGTTGGCTTTACACTTGGGAAGGTGCAAAAAGCTGACAGTGCAGCTTTCACATGGGACATTTTCTGATGGCGCCACTCTCTTTTAAAGCATCTGGGTGCTTTGGAACCCTTTTGAGCTGGCGCTTCTAGAGACAAGAACTGCAAGTCAGCTTTTAATTCAGTGTGTGGGGAATGAAAGCCTGCCAATGCTGTGACCACCATGTGTGAGTTTGCATTGAGACACTGAGCTCAGGACATGGGTTTCAGTGGAGGTGAAGTGCTGGTAGTTTTTATCATAGAGCTGATAAAGGTAAAATGTAGGCTATGAGTACGTGGCCAGCCTCAAAAACCAGCACTCAATTACAAAACACCTGTACCCTGCCTCTGTGAGGTTTCTATCAGTGCAGTTTTATTCCAAAGTAATAATTAATAATTGTAAGTATCTGTCACAGGGCCAGGACCCTTGGGCAGAGGTAGTACAAATGCACCTCTCCAAGCACAGCAGAAGAGACCAGAAGAGAGGAATTATAACTCAGAAGGCCAGCAAAGCTCCAGTCTGTGTTCCCAGAATTATTGTTGCTTTCCATCCAAAGACTGGAGTGCAATGTGTAAGCAGATCTGCCCTCTGCCCCGAGAGCACTCTCATCCCTCAGCTCTTTCTTGCTGATTTTCTCTGATGTGGGTTTGAACATCCTCCAGCTGAGAAAAGCTTAAAAGGCATGTGTCACATTTCCTGAGCACATGTTCAAACCACTAATATAAATTTTAAGTATTACCACCAATGCCCTTTTTCTTTTTTTTCTTTTTTCTGCTTTTGAAGGATGCAAAGAACTCATTTGGTTCTGAAAGGCAACACATTAGCACTAACCCTCAAAAGAGGACTGGGGTTTGGGTGACCACACTCTGCAGGAAAGGACTAAGTCTTGACCTTCCTCAATATGGCACTTGAAGGCAAATTGTGGAGGCATCCTAACCCATAGTATTCCTGGTTTCCAATCCTCTTTAAAGGGTGCCAAGCCTCCTCTGTCTCCTGTATCAAAAGCGTGAGCTTCAGGTTTTGATGTCAGTAGCCCTGGCTGACTGCTGCAGCCTCGCAGTAACACACTCAGGACTTCAGAGACAGTTGTGCAGGCAGAGTATGGTGCACCAAGGATCCACTTCCAGCTTCTCAGTTTCACAGACCAAGCATCCTGATGGCTTTCCCCCAGCATCCAATGCAGACTAAAGCTTGGCTTTGAACTTTGGAAATATTACCTCTTGCTGCTAGGGAATCATAATAGAGCATTTACAAGGAAATGAAGAGTGATTTACAGCCTTCAAAATTATGCAACTGAAATTTAATAGAAATGAGGCTTCTGGTGTCAGATACTTCATGATTATAACACCACCAGAAAAATAAATGTTTAATGAAATCATGCATTTTAATGGATTGCTATTGCATAGCCAAATTCTGATTAGTTTCCTTTTTAATAAATCACCTAAGAATTTTCTGCAAGATTGAAGAGGCTAACCTGACCTGGCAGTCATGAAAGAGAAAGCATGTCTTTAATGCAAAGCAGTCTTGTCTAAGGATTTACTTTCAGAACACTGTTTTTGTAGGAAAAAAATTACTATTGCTAAGAAAATCTTATTGTCATTCTAAATATAAATCTGCTTTCTGGAGGAATACTGAGTAATCTGTTCTGATCTTCAGGATGAAATATTTTTACTTCAGTACAAAACAATACTCAACTCTTTCATGGTCCAAGATAAGACAATCATCTTGCCCATTGCAGACAGAAAGAACTTTCCTGAACCAGCATTAGAAGACTAGATTGTTGGGGTTTTTTTATTTCAGGAAAAATTTAAGAATCGTGTTTCTCTTCAAATTGAGTACTTGATGATGTTAAAAGCAGAAAATATAACAGATGAATGTTTATCCTGTCATAGTCAAAGTGTGCTTTATTCTCTGAGTATGACATCACCTCCAAATAACTTTTCAGATTCCCTGAGCAATGCAGCAAACCAGTCAAGGTCCCAAAAAATTCAAGTGCATTCACCAAACAGGTCAGCATGGGAGTGGGGTCATACTGTGAAGCTGGTAAAATCTATGTTTTATTATGAATTTCTGTGCATCTGTTAGTTGCAGAGCCTCTCCTGCCTTTTTAATTTTTCTGAAGCTGATGCATGCTCAAGTAACACTCCTCCATGGTCAGCCGGACTAATAAAACCTGGTTTCACCTGGATCCAGCTTGAGCCATACTGCAGACTTTCTAGAGGACCTTCATCTCCTCCTCCTCCTTCCTCTTCTCCCCTGCTGCAGGCTTTGTGCTCAGCTTTCCCCCACTGTCTTCTCCTGGCAATTCCCCCAGCACCCCAAACTGCTGGGGCAGCTGGCAAGAGCTGCAGGCTTTTCAGCAAGCAGGGTGAGGATAAAGGTTTTAGTCTGGTGGGAGCAGCAGAAATGTTGTCCATCAACATTCTTTCTGGTGTTGTACTGAGCCAGGCACACAGATCCAGAATCTCCAAGTCTGCCTTTCCATGAGGGATGGCCCTTGCTCTTACCAGAGAAAGAGGAACAGGCTGATACCACACCTTCCTTCAGCACGAGCCAGAAGTGGTATGAATTTGTCTGTGAGGGACGTTGCACTTTGTTCACAGGATCTTTTTTATCCTTAGAAATATTTCACAATTAAGACAGGAGAAAAAGTATTCATGCCATGAGTTCTGTCTGCAAACTGTCTCCCACTTCTTGGCAGTGGAATTTATTAGTGGTGCTTTGGCACCATCATGCTCTCCCAGGATGAAAAGATCAGTTGTTTTAGTTGCTTCTAATTAATACACAATTTTAAATAAATTTTCCACATAAATTAGATTTTTATGCTCTTCAGTAGTGCCAGATGGACAGAGCCATCTGTCAGAGATTAACACTCATTCCAGGGCAACTATTATTAAAAAAAAATAACAATAATGTAACATTCCAAAACATTTTTGCTTTGTACATTGGTTAAAGAAACATGTAAGAATCATGAAGAAACATGAAGAAATGTAAGGCTACTCTTACTTTTAAAGATCATCATTTGTGAATGCTTGTGTAACACTTTACTGAATTTGAAACAAGAGATTGTTGGATGATTAACCTATTTTTACAGTTTTACATTTCTGAGGGCATCTGATCTGAGATGCTGCATAAAAAAACTGGAGAACTAGAAACTGTACAGCCATCATAAAGCCATAGGTAAGTTGTGGATTGCTGCAGGAAAGAGTGAAGCACTGAATAAATTGTCTTTGCCTTTGAATTGAGAGGAACCTGTATAAAAGTTAGCAAAAGCATTGTTTAAATGATGGGCATTGCCATTACTCCAGGCTCCCTCCTGGAATTCTTGTCTGTATGCTTCTCCTTGCTCTTCCACCAGCAGCCAAAGCTTTGCACCAAGGGATCACAAGTCCAAGCCTTGCACCAATCCAATCCCCCTTGGCATCAGCAATATGCTAAAGCAGGTTTGACTTGTTAGATGCAGAGACTTGTGTAGTCTCTGTGTGATGTTACACTTCATGGACACTGGAGATGGGACTTGTTGAACTAGGTTGTCCTTTCCTTCCCATGTTTCTATCACTTAAATCTATCAATGTCAAATTTATGTAATTTTTTTTTCTGTTTCCACTGGAGGGGTCAAGATGTGATTGGACAGCTGACAGAGCTGCCATCAAAAGACTGAGATTTCAAGGTACTAAAAAAGAGAGAAAGCTATCTCAACTTATTTTGAAAGATCATTTTGATAAATTAAGCGTTTTCAAACTGGTTGCATCTAATGAAATTCCTCATAGGTATTTCCACCCCTGGCAGAAACTACCTGAGAGCTGGCTGGGGTTACCTGAGAATTTGGGGTGGGTGACAAAGGTCCCACAAAACTGATCAAGGGCAAATGGAGTGATGAGCTTAATAAAGGAGGGACAGGGAAGGAAGACAACTACAGACAGTTGGCTGAACTTTAGTACCCATCAAAACACTGCAAGAACAAACCAGGCTACTTGCAAACACGTGAAAGGTGCCAAGCAGATGACTGATGGCAAATATAGATTAATGAGGAACTAACATTTCAAACCTTTGGTTTGAATGTTCCTTATGTGAGAGGATAAAAATGGAAACTGTCATTCTACATAAGTAGTAGATGTACTTTGACTACAGCAAAGCTTTAGTATTTTCTTACATGGGGTGTTTTAGGGGAGAGGTGACTTGAGTCAACATGACACCATTATAAGGATGGTTCAGAGTTGGTTAGAAAACTTGCCTATAAATCACTGTCAGTAAATTTCTGGTCAAACTAGAAGGGTGCTTAAAGTATGGATTTCACTGAAGCCAGTCTATGGTACTATACTCTATCTTCATTAATGGATACTGAGCTCCTGAAATACTATTGACAAATTTGAAGATGGTGGGTAGGGTAGAAGGACTTCTAGTACATAGGAGACAGCCTAGGAATTCAAAATAATCTAGCCAAACTGGAGAAAGTATCTAAAAAACAGAAGGCAGTTTGATAAGGTCAAGAAAAAGTGCAAACCTGACATGGGTTTATAGAAGAGCAGACATTTAGCAAGGCAACACTTGGCTATACAGTTGTTCTGTTGGATTTAGGTGTCAGTGCATGTCACAGTGACTTGTTGCTAAGGAAGGGGGAGCATCATCCTGGGTCACACCGTGCAGTGGTGACAAATGTGAAAACATGAAGTTATACTCCTCCACACTTGGCACCAGTCTGGTCTCAGCATAAATGAGTCATTTTGGATGCTCCAGTTTGAGGAAGTGTTGGCCAGCAGCCTAGAGGAAAAGAGCAACTAATCATGGTGTAGAAAAGGATGGAGAAAATTGGGGCTGTTCCTGACAGGGAAGAGAAAAATGAGAAGAGATACAATAAGGTTTTCACAATCAAAACCAGCAGCTGCAAAGGAGGTGGAAGAGTTTAACAAGCCTGCTGGGATAGGAAAGCAGAAGGCATTAAATTGCAGAGAAGAGAACTCAACCCAAATGCCTCCCAGGAATGGCATCAAAGCCCAGGCAGGACCATGCTGGGGGCTGGGGATCACCACACCAAAGGTTTTCCCTGAACACAGTGGAAAAACATCTACCACAGGCAGTTTAAGCTTGGGGATCCTGAATGAGAGATGGGTGGTGGACCTCCCAAATGTCTCATGATGTAACATTGCTATCTCTCCAACTGCCTGCAAGGGCAACAAGGCTGGTGAAGAGTCTGGAACACAACTCCTGTGGAGAACAGCTGAGGAAGCTGGGGTTGTTTAGCCTGGAAAAAAAAGAGGCTCAGAGGGGACCTTATCACTCTCCACAGCTGCCTGACAAGAGGTTGTAGTCAGGTGTGTGCTGGTTTCTGGGCAATCATGCAGCGCAAGAAGGCGGGGGTCAGTCTCTTCTCCCAGGGAACCAGAGACAGAATGAGAGAACACAGCCTTAAGCTGCACCAGGGGAAGTTTATTCTGAACATTAGGAAAAAATTCTTCACTAAAAGAGTGATTGGGCACTGGAATGGGCTGCCCAGAGAGGTGGAATGTTTTTTAAACATCTCCATCCCTGGTGATATTAAAAAAAAGACTGGGTGTGGTACTCAGCACTGTGGTTTAGTTGACAAGGTGGTGTTAGGTCATAGGTTGGACTTAATGATCTCGAAGGTCTTTTCCAACCTAGTTAATTCTGTGATTCCATGTAAAGACCTGGACAGATAGAGTAGAAGTCGCTAATATCTTTCTGCTATCAAAAGGAAGTCAAGCAGCATGGTTTCTACTATAAAGATGAGGAATCTCAGGCATAGAGCCTTGCTTGGATGGAAGTTCATATTTGGTCAAGCACAGAGCCGGGCAAGAAGGCCAGTGCACTCTCATACAGAACATGCAACACTATCACCAGGGATCTGGCAGAGAAATTGACCATTTTTTGGCCCAGAAATATGCATTTGGATAAAATTATCAATATTAGAATCAGGGCTTATTTTTGTGTCAATGTCATGCTGTTCAGGAAAATATTCAAGAAAAACATGGTGTTTCATTTATAGAATAGTTTTAGAAAAAGTTTAATTCCTTCCGTGAGGTGTAGACATGAGAGAAACTTGGAAGATTTCATTGCCTTTCATTTATGTGTAAAATTGATGCATCCTTCTTACTCTTTAAGGGCATCTTTTTGCCCTGGTAAATTTCATCCTAGAGTTACACATTGCAGAAGGTGAGGTATTTGTCTGCCATGCCAAAAAGAAGAGGGCAGCTAAAATAAGACTTAATTCTTCTAATCTGCAGATGGGAGGGCTGAGTAAGCTTTAACATACTCTGAAAAATCTCAGGAGCACCAAAACAGAGAGCTACTCCTAAAACATCCTTACACAGCATTTTGCAAGCTTGTGACAAAAAATACCCCATGGCAGTGACTGTTACCAGTACCTGACTGGGCTGTTTCAGTGAGACTGAACCCAGCATATCAAGGGTTACAACTATCCTACATCTTATCTGGACACTGTGCCCATATTACCGCCATGGTCAAGAAGGACATTAAAAAACTCGGCGCAGCCCAGCAGGTTTAGGGGTGGGGAGGGGGGTTAAGTGCCCTGAGGTGGTTGTAGGATTGGAGACCTTAACATATGAAGAAAGGCTGGAGAGATTGGGTTCATTGAGCCTGGTGAAGTGAGGGCTCAGGGGGATTCCATTCCTGCCTTCCAGTGTTAAGACATTGTGAGATGAAGAAGACAGTCTCTTCACAAGGATTCACTGTGATGGGCAGTTAAGTCATTTCAGGGCAAATTTTGTCTCCAGACACAAAAACAACTCCTCCTGTGAGACCAGCTAAAGTCTGGGACAGGCTGCCTGGAGGTGTGGTGTATTTCCCTTTGCTTTGTTTGGCAATGCCCTAGATCACCTAAGGCCCTGCTTCCAACTCACACAGGCCTAACTATACTTTCTGGCCCTAGTCAAGCTGGGCTTTCCCCCTCAGTTTTTGTTTCTCTAGTATAGCAAGATGCTGGAGAGTCCAAGACACACTGTCTCTTACCTGTGTTTTACGCTTCCTCCTCTGAGAGTACAGATGGCACACTCTAGCACATCAGGAACTGTTAGGGCCCAGATGCTCCCCAGTAATAAAAACAACACAGCATTGAAAATGAAAAATACGAACTTCAAAATTTCTTCACTGGGCCAACTCTGTTCCAGTTAAAGACAGTTGGAGGAAAAAAAGAAGTGGATGTTCTCTTTTTTCTTTTCTATTTTTGTCTTTTCCAGCATGACTTTTTAGACCCTCACCTTCTGACTTCATTCTGGAATGCCGCAAGTATAAATTAAACTGGATCTGGCCTGAGATTTCTCTCTCAGATAAAGACAAGGTTAGCTAAAAGAAACTCTAGTCATGGAAAAGCTCCTATGTCAAGAAAACTGATGTCTTTTAAAAAATTAAAAAACACCAGCAGCTTGACTTCTATTCCTTTTTTAATGAACAGAATAATCTTATAAAATTAACTGAAGATCAGATAAACAAAACTTCTGCTTAGGGCTAGACAGCATGGACATTTATCTTCAGATACAATTTGAGTGCATCTTCTTCATCTCTGCTTTTGTTCTACTGCATGGGCTGCCAGCATCCTCCTCCCACAGTCTCTCCCCAGGTTACAACAGCTGAGACCTGGCTCCCTCACCACTGTCTTGAGCAGTTCCAAATCTCCTTAAGAATGTGAAGTTTGATATATCTGCCATTGACTTCAGAGAGAGCTCAGTCAGATGCAGAAGTATTTTTTTTAAGCCTTGAAAAAATAAGTATCTGTGCAGAGGTAGGATGCTCAAAGATACACAGCTCAATGGGTGTCTCCCATCTCCATGGGGGGAACCCTGCACTTGCCCGGCTACACCAAACACATGGACCAAGATCATGGGGTGCAAGGGTGGGTAATGCCACAGAGGACCCTCACATCCATCCTGCTGCCCTCAGCTCAGGCAGGGCAACAGCTCCAGCTGCCCCTGTGAGCCTATGTTGCCAAAACCCATTGGACATTTGCCACCACCTTTTACAGTGGCAGGAGCACGTGCTGAACACCTTCTAACTGCAGTTCCACTTGGCACTTGGAAAAAGACCTTCCCTCACACAGCTTGTAACCTAGGCTGCCACATTGTCCTGAATTGAAGAACACCCTTGCTGAAACACCACACAGCCCAAGTGCAGCAATTTGTGCAGGACTCACAAAGCACAGACTGGTTACAGCAGAGCAGGAAGGCCTGGGCCCAGAGACACAGTGGGAGCTGTGCCATGGCTTCTCTTGGACTGTTTGGTCATGAGCTTCGTCAACTGAAACATCTGTACATAACAGATGCTGTTACCATTTTTCCTGTAGTTTGTGACAGAGGCAACTCAGCAGGTGACGATCTCCAAACTAACTTATAAACAAGGATTTGCATTTAAAACACAGAGGCTGTTGGAAAAGGGTCTTTTGGATATGGCCCAGAAGCTGAGGACAAACTAGAAAAGACAAGGCTGTATCTGGTATTTTGGACATGCCAGCAGCCGCTCCTGCCGCGCCGGGGCTGTGGCTGCGGGCGGGCGCGCTCCCACACTGACACCTAGCGCCGGCCAGCCCTGCCCTGCCGCCGCGGCTTCTCCCCGCTCCTCACACTCACACCTGCCAGGGCTTTTCTTTCTTTTTTAAGTCTTTTTTTTTTTCTTTAAATGAGAATGAGACTACTTGCATAGTCTCCATAAAGTAGATTTACACCTGCCACAATATGCCTGTTTGCCACTTAAATGGAATTATTTTCCCCCAGCAGCCCAGTGCTTTGAAGTTGGCTTGGAAATACTTGGGGGGGGGCACTTGTCAGTAATGCATCCCGTTGCCCTGCTGCCCATCTGATGGATGCAATGCTGAGCCCATTCCAGAACTACAACAACCAAGTCAGTTTATTTCAGAACAGCTTGAAAGCAGCATTTGGTTACATTGCAGCTCTGCAAACAGAAAACCATTCCTTACAATGCACAGATGTGCCTTGCCCCTGAAAGCAGTTGTGAGGCCAGACTGCATTTCCAGACCACCCATTTACAGCAGATATCTTCCTGAATGTTTATTTGTGTAACACTAGCTCTTTGGACTGCGATCACAAAGAAAATTAAATTTTACCAGTAAAAAACATGCATGAGTTCAACACTTATTAATCATAGCTGAGCTTAAAGGCTCACTCTTCAAAATCTTTGTAACAATTTTGGAGACAAATGAAAAGCAGTTTAAGCCTCAGCTGACAAAACCTAGGGGATGGTTTTCTCTATCTGCCCACACAGATCAGGAGCACAGACCAGCCTAGGCACTAAGACACAAACACTCCACTTTCTGCTGCAAGAGTCCAGCAGAAAAATAAACACCTCTTACCAAAAAAAGCCTTCACCCGAGAGCACTGCAGTTCTCACTCTTGTTAAGATACAGTCACAGGCTCAGGAAAGTAATTTCTCACTTTTTAAAACTCACTAGAAGAAAGAAAGAAATCTGAGAAGTTCAGGTTTGTAGAGTTCTTAATTTGATGTTTCATACAATGTTTCATTATTTCTGTCATTTAGGTCTTTATCATATATAGAGCAGATATTAGATCATTTAAGTCTAAAGTTTCATTACTGGCTTCACTCACTGCCTCATCTGAGGCCCTAGCTAATTCTTTTAATGAGATTTAAACACAACTACTAGAATTAGAATATATTTTTGTTTGACATTAATAATAAAATAACTTAGGCTCCACAAGCTTTGAAAAAGGTATCTTGAAATGTTTATAGGGAATACATTTTTATATCAATAAAGATGACAGGATTGAGGAAATTACTTAAATTATCTTCTCTTAAATCCACCAAGAAACAAACACATCACCTTAGAAACCTGGGGAGTGTGGAGGTCCATCTGTCACTTTTGGGAAAAGGCAGAGATACCTCTATTTACCTTTACAACTTAAAGATTTCAGCATAGGATTCTCACCCCTGAATTTCAACAAACTGAGCTCCACGTGACAAGATACCTCCACCATGTCTTCTCTTTGAAGTAGCAGTAGGAGGCTGGCCACCACTGCACCTGACTGACAGCTGCACTGGGCAGTGCTTGGCAGCATGCCAGCTCCCAAAAACAGGATAGCAGAACAGTTGCTGACATCAAACTTAAAAAGCAACCATTTTCTTTCCCATCTACTCCTCATTTCTCTGCCCTTTCCAAAAAGATCCAAGCCTCTATCAACACATGCTCCTGCAAGAAAACAACCAAACTGACATAACTGCTTCCTTAATTTGGATGTATCAGTACCACAGCATTTTCATTCCTGGGGCATAAGCAATGGGAGAGATGCCTCAGACCCCAGTGGTAAGGGAATGCACATACTAAACAGGCACCAGAAAAGACATGAAGAAACAGACAGAGTTTTCAGCTAATCCTGGCATAAGATAACCCCCAAATGACATCAGTTATCTGGAAGTTGTCTGTAGGGACAAATTGTTTTCAGAATTAGGCAAAATCAAATAAGAAAAAAAGAAGAAATAAAACATACTTTAGAGACAATAGATTGTGCATTACTGAGAGAATACAGTAATCTCACCCCAACAGACTAATTCCAAGTCATGTTTTGCAACCATTTATTGAAAAGCCCATCTGACTACACTGTGGGTCCCAACCCAAAACATCTCACAGCTTTGACATGCACTACACTGGACCCCCAAATTCGTACTTAGTCACACTAAGTATCTTTTCAAGGTTTACTTTCAGGAGGTTTTTGCCACTGATGTAGGAAGGTAAAGGGATTTTAAACATTTCTCCAGAAATACAATAGTTCTGGCCATTTTTTAAGAGAGGAGCAGATGTTAATTAGCACAACTCAGCCTGAGGAAATAGCAACTACAAATCATGGTGACTGATGATTTCAGAGCCAAGCTTCCTTTGATGCAGAGAAGAGATGGTGGAGGTATCCCACTCCCATTGTCCCATTGTCCACTGAGCCATTCACTGCCCTGCAGAACGATGCTGTTTCTGTCTCTGCTTCCTCCTACTTCTACTGATCTAAACACAAAACCATGGAAGACCTACTGTGCTACTTCAATGTCAAAAACATTGAACTGAAGAACTATGAACTCAGTAGATAGTAGTTGCAAAGAACCTTTTAGGCAGTATTTAAGGGAAACAAAATACATAAAACTCCTTTGTGAACATGATAACAAAAAAAAACCAGAAGAGTACTTTACTCACCATTTTCACAGAGTGAACATTTTTCTAAAATGCCAAAATTTTAAATTGGGAATCATGTCCCTGGCAGGATTTCCTGCACCAAAAGAGTGGTCAAAGCTCAGGCATTCTATCCATAGAAGAAACCTCCAGAAGTGAACAGGACTTAATATTCAGTATTGTCTAAATCAGACACTCTTTGTCCCAACATGCTATATACAAATGTATATTTAAATAAGAATAAAATGAGTGGCAAAGATAAAATAATGAGTTAATAGTGTTGAGTGAAGATTTTTCAGAAGATTCTGCTTTTTCTCCTGACACATCTTAAACACACCAGGAAACACAGCACTCAAGTCAACTCCTTCCAAACCCACCAAAAGGGAAAAAAAAAAGTTCTTTGAAATCAGGTATTTCCTGCTAGAAAAAGCTTTTACAAAGGCTTTTAAAGTTAGAACAGGTTCCACAAAGCTTTAAATATCTCTCTGAGTGGGTTTCTGAACTGTCATTGCTGGTTATTACTAGTAGGCACAAAAATTCCCATTTTAATTAGAAACTTTATTTTGAAATACATTGTACAGTTTACATGTGAAGTGCTTTCAATATAAGATATTTAATAACATTATGCTGAGCAAAATGGCTGTCCAATTTCCTCAAAGCTCTTCCAGTTATGGGCTTTTTTCATTAAAACTATCTTACAGAACTAAGATGTAACTTAGGCATTTGTATTCAGAAGCTAATTTCTATGTTTACCTTACGTAGAAAGCATATACTTAACTGTTCCAATTAACTGTATTCAATAATGATATTAAGCATTTGGCATAAGACTGAAAGAAACCCAAGCCCTAATTAAACTTGTATTCACCAAAGATTTTAAAAAAACCTTCATGATCAAACTACTTTGTTAATAAGGCACAGTCAGACAAGTATTTACAAAGACTGGCTACCAATTCAGTTTTACCTGCACAGCCTTCTTGCTGGTCTGTCAACAGTAATCTGGAAGTTGTTTTCCCTGTCTGCTGCTGAGACTTTCCAAGAACAAGGCAGAGCAGTAAGGCAACTAAAAGAACAGGCATGCACAGGAGTTTGGCATTTGGGATGGATTTTGAACACCTGCAAAGTAGTTCATTTTATAAATGGAGCATTCACCTGCTATTATTAAAATGGTGGCCAACTGTGGTAAGGTATAAATAGAAGTGATGCAAGCAGAGGGTGTTTTAATAGGAATAATCTAGATGTCTGGTATGCTTTCAGCTAAGACTTTGCATGCAGCAATTCTCACAACTTTCAGAGATAATCTAAATTGAATTCTGAAATCCCCCTCTGCCACTTAGAAAAGCTGAATGTACCAGGAGGTTTCTTGACAGCAGGTGAGATACCAAATGAATGAAATCTCCATTTAGATAATGAGCCAATACTGCAGCCTACTTTGCATGTCTTATTGGAACAAAAGGGAGTCTTTGGGAATGACAACTGAAATAATTACATCATTATTTTGGCTGCAAGAAAGTTCAAGAACTTTTAACATGGGATGTTTAAAAAACATTAAACAATTCTACCCATGGTCAAAGAATAAAAAAAGGAAAAAAAGAAGCCTTACCTTCCCCTTCCAAATAATCTTTGAGGAATAATTGCTTGAGATTAGCATTGTATGGCTTCTGTGGCCTATGAATGCTGGACAGATACTCTAAAAATGATCATTTTCAAGCTACTGCTTGTTTTCAATTATTAGTAACTTCAAACAAAAATACTTTGTCTATTTCACTTGAATAATCAAACTGAGCATAAAAATCATTAAAAGTGTACTGCTGATACAAATTTGTATCACATTCTAAAAGATACTACTTCATAGATTAATTGTGAAAGAAAAACGATTAGACTATACAAAAAGTTTTCCAAATTCTTTTGCACAGCTGAAGTCATAGTGCAGGTTTAAGATAAAAAAAAAAATCTGTAAATGATGTAGTCAACAAATGTTGAATACAAAATACATTCTAAAGTATTTTACAGAATGGCTGAATTATCAAGCATAAGAACTGAGGATAAAGAATGTTAATGACAAGCAGCCACATACAGACCACAAAGCAATAAGTTTAAATCAGACTATTTTGGTTTGTGTAGCCCTTTATTAGCAACTAAAATAGAAGATATCTGTTGTACATCACGGGTAGTAACTGACTATACTGGAGTTTTATTATATTCTAATACAGAATCATTTATAAATGCGTTGTTTTCCTTTTTTATCTTTTATTAAAAAGCTTCCACCCCCTTTTTCCCCCTTTTTCTGCTTACAACTTGCAAAACTATTCTGAAAGCTGAGTATATGTGCACAGGTCTGCAAAGAGTGCAAATTTAGGATATGGTAATAAATGCTTTACATGTTGTATTTTCAAGGACAGTCTACCACCACACCTTCATAGCCATTATCTTTTCCAAAGAAAAAAAGACTCGCACAAAAAGCTCTGATACCAATCTTCCTTCCATTGTCCTAAACAAGAAAGCATTTGTAAATGAGTTGAAACTAAGGAAGGACTACACCTACTAGAAAAGAACAGAGTTCTATTAGTTTGAGGTTTCAGTATACCCAAAGACCAGGGACTGTATCTTTGTAAGGGCTAGGCTGGGACCCCGTATACAGAGTGTGTGCAGGTGCCATCCCTGAGCATTCAGCAGTTCAGTGGACCATCAGTGCTCCAGCTGCGTAACTCACTGAGCTGTCTTGCCAGTTCCGACACTGGCTCGACTGAGCGTAATTCAAAAATGAAAAGCTCATATTCATTCCATTCTTCTGGAGCTCGTTGATAGCCTGAGGAGAGAAAAAGATCTGTTTAAAAAAAGGTATCAGTGAAATTACATTTCCTAGGTCCTTGCACCATCTCTTATAAGCTCATTATACAAGCACCTCCCAGTAACCAGAGGACCTAGTCCATTTCTGTGCTGTTTCATGCACTGATGCTTCCCCCACTGCACCGTGTACACCCATGCAGTTCTCTAAAGCAGCACTGAACCTTTCGTGATACCTCCTTTGGAAACAATGCTTTCAGTTCCATGGGGAATTTATACAGAGACACAGATGCAACAGAAAAAACCTGACGCTACTAACACTTTTCAGATTCTGTTTCTTCCATTAAAGAAAAAAGATACAAGGATAATTTATTAAAGGGTGACAATTGGCAAAAGTGATGAACAGAATTTAGCTGTGATTCACTGCAAGACTACTAATTACCTGAGGGTAAGAGCTGGGTATATTTGCAGAGTTGTCATAGTACTGAACTTTGTTACATGCGTCCCAATATTGATATTGCTCATACAAACTTTTACAGACTCCACTTTAAAAGGTTCCTCTCTGTGCTGTCCATTCAGACTACATTCCCAGTGAATTAAGTATTCCCTTTTAAAAAAGTTAACATGCTTCCTGTTTCAGATTTGAATGACAGTAAAAATACAGTGAAATTCACCCAAACAGTATGGCAAATCTGCAGCACTGCACCAGGGCTGTAAAGCAGCTGTGACCAAATTTAGACAACTAAGTTAAGCCAGGTTTATGTCTGCACTGCATCACCAAAGCAGAATACAGTAACCAGAAAGTAATCTGATTTTTAATTGCTGTTAATTTATGAGTTAATGGTGCTCTGCACTAACACTTACAGAGGCCATCTCTCATGATATTTGCAAAACTCAAAAAAAGTGCCGGACATCACAAGGAATTCACAATGGCTAGCTAATAGCAATACGGAGAAAATAAATATAAATTCATAAGTACTGATTCAAAAGAGTAAGTACATGCTTCTTCAGGGAGATGGGGTTTTTTTTCATTTATTTAGGGTCAAGAGAAAGTGAATGATTGCATTTCATTGAAATTCAAAAGGAATGTGGTATCTCATCTCCCTTAGGGAAATGAAAACCCTCAGCCCTTTCAAGAGCTTACATTTGTCTATATGCAAGACATGAAAATCAGAGACCAAATTGAGAACACTTAAAAAAATAAATTAATTCAAAGCTTGACATTTTAGAAATAATACTGCAGCAATACTCATTTACAAATGCAAGCATTTTTCCAGAAGTTACATTCTTCAAAAAAAAATCAAGTTACTTACATTTAATAGTACTCCAATAGGATGCCTTCCACATATTGTATTATGGTATTTCTTCAAGTAATTGCTAAAAGATACAGGATCTAGCTGCTCTATAATGCTCATACCCTGAAAAAGAATTGATAGCAATAATTACATTACACATTCACAAGCAGGTGTTTATACATCATCTATTTGTTGCAACAGAGCAGGAGGACAAATGAAAAACCTTTACTTTGTACCAAGGATATCAAGGGAATCTCAGCCTGTGAGCTCTAGCTTGTAGTCATCTTGTTGCCATTCCTTGCCAAACTAAAGGTGCAGGAGGTCTTCCAAAGCTGTCAATAATCCACAAATCTGTGAAATTATCTTTGCAAACACCAGTGAAGTTCATGTTAAAAAAGCTCCTCCTGCAGACTAGTAGATCCCCACCATCCAAGACTGCCCTACTTCCGTAAGATTTGGTACAGCTACAACCAAACAAATTTACTGAAAGGGCAAAGCAGAAAGAAGTTGTGCCTCCATCTGCTCTCCCTGGTAACAAAGTTCAGGGCCCAGCACTTGTCTGGGACTTCCAGATGTCTGAAAACCCTAGATAAAACCAACACTGTACACATGCAATTCACATGCATAATAAGTGTGATATATCCTGGACACATCAGGCGTGCAAGGCAGTTGATCTGGGCATGGCCTGGCCATTTGCTCAGAGCATAAAAATCAGATCCAGACAATCTCTGAAGCACTATCAAGTTGGTGCACAACAAAAATGTAAGAACCAGGAGATGGTGTGCCACTTTACACGAGACAGTCACATGTATACATCCTTTCTTCACTGAGACCAAGACCCATGATCCCATGGAGTCATGCTAGGAATACCAGCACATGCATGGAAAGCAAAACCTTCCACATGTACAAACACTGGCATTCTTAAAAGCAAAATGAATCCTATAACTCCAGATGCAGCCTACTCTTACCCCATCCCATAAAGCAGATCAAACACCATGAAAGTAGTTTAAAACAAGTCAAAATCAATTATTGTCTCAGTTTCATCATGGGTCTGCTCTTTTGCCTGTATTAGGCTCCATCCTCTTTTTGTCCTTCCTCTGAAAATTATTCACCAGGGAAATGAGCTCCAGACACTCACTAACTCAATAAAATACATACTTATGCTGCTTCTGTTGGTGAAACAGTAAGTTCTTTCTTAGAGACTAGAAAAAAACCATATACTTTGCATGGGAATAACTGAAGGTTGATACCAGAAAAGGAGATAACTTCTTCTAGATTTCTGCTTTTGTCCCAGCTCTTTTCCCTACTTTTGGGTGATAAAAGGAGAAGCCACAATGCAGGATGCAGTCAGTCTGAAGTCTCCACCTCAAGAGTGAAATCTCCAGAACTCTCTGCAAGGGCATTGGCTGATCTGGCAGACATCACCTAATTATTCAGGCTGGATCAGAGCTTACAATGGAGGAGCAGAAGATTCCCAGGAGAGCTGGGAGAATTATAAAACAGCAACAATAATCACTACCCTTGTGCACTTTTAAGTAGAAACAGACACAGGATGAATTCACAAAGAAATACTTTTTATGGAAAAACAAAGCCAAGCTAAGCTGGCCATTTGGTGGTAAGGGCTCAGTTCTTCTGGAGTCATGGAGAGGGTGTTTAAACCCCTGGCCAGTAATTACAGCTGTTAATCACTCCAGATCTGCAGAGCCTAAATGAGTGCCAAAAAAAATAATGGTAGCCATTCTCTAACTAGCAGTGATTACACAGATACCACTGCATTTTCAAAGTTTCCAAAGCATATCTTTCAACCATCCACTTACTTATAGATTGTACATGTCAATACACAGCTAAAGAATGCAGAACTAAACTTAACTACATACTCAAGTGAAACTAAACATGCCTAAGGCACTTACTCGGATACTGAACAGTTCATGAGAATATATTTTATCTGTTTGTAAAACCCTTTCGTGACCTTTTAAAAAATGAAAATGCTCTGTTGAGGGACTAGTTTTACATTTTTAAGTCACTGGAACATACTGGGCAGAAGCATTTGAGCCTTTGTCTCAAATGAATGGACATGGATTTATGAGAATGCCTAGTAAGCTTATTTCAATGCACAGTTCAGCACTGCAAAACATTTACAGCTATGCAGCTCATCCCAGAAAATGCTAACAGAATTCCATACATCAGAGACTGGAGAAAATCTACAGGGAATTGGTACGAACAGATGTCCTATAAGCATTAGGTTGTACTGAATTTTTCAATCTTTTGGATTTAAAAATGGTTGTGGCAGAGGAGCAAAGACTATCAAGCTTGTTTCTCAATCTAAAACAGTGTTGAAGAACACAAGAAACATTTTTGCCAGGTTGTGTTTCATAAAAAGCAGGGTATGGTGGTAATTTTCAGTATTAGAAACAACTCAGCCAGGGATGGCTTAGAACAGAATTAAAATACATAACAAAACCCACATGATAAAAATTGCAAGCACAGTTCCACAGTTTACCACGTGGTCATTATGGCATCACGTAGAAATTGCACCTCGTTACCCAGGTACTGCTAATGGCATCTACAATACCCTAGCACAGTACACTTATTATGATTAAAAAGTTACATTTTTAAATACCATCCCTTAATAGGATCAAGTATCAACAAGCCTACAAAAAAGCCTTTAAAAAATAATAACCCCACACACATATCCCAAAACAAACAAGCAAAAACTCCCTCCCAACAACCGAAGGCTCATTTTATACTATATGGCAATAATGCTTTGGCTGGTCATGTTAAAGTTTGTTATCAGTTATTTCAGCTGTTTCTTCACACTTAAAGATCTAAACTAATAGCAGTCTAATGGAAGTGGAAACAAACTTTGTCTTAGTACAATCCAGCCCAACTATCTTTGCATTTGTCACTCAGATTACACGACAACCACCAGGAAAACTACTGTCTGGGCACAGAAGACAACAGGGACCTGGCCATCCAGGCAGAGACTCAATCTTACATTATGCCCAGCCTAAGAAGCCTTCCCAGGCTGGAGAACTGTGGAAGGTCCTGGCACACTGCAGCAGCACTGCAGAAGCCACCAGAATTCAGCAGGTCATTAGAGGTACCAGAGAAGCCATCGGTGCTGAACATTTTTCCTGGACAACAAGTACTGGCTATTCCCACACAGCACTCCTCAGTGCCTGCATTTTCCCCCATCAGCATTCAGGGTAACACAATCCTCCCATTGACTCAAGTGAGGGGCAAAGTATCCCATGCCAAATACATGCTCATATAAAATGAGCAATGTGGCAGTGAAGACTGAAGTGAGCAGTCTGCATTTTCTAGATAGCCAATCAAAAACAATTACTCTTCAACAATGTCTTACAAAATACTTCCCCCACTTATATGTAAAAGATAGTGTTTCAGATTATGATATAAAAACTATTGCACATCAGCTGCTCAATTATAACTCTTCATTAGAGGATTCCCCCTCAGGTACCCCTTCTAACCACGAGGCTATTTTGTCCTTTTGTCATTACATCACAAAGTGTGCTGTGGTGACAGTGGTCAGATCAACAATAACCATGGAGAAACTGATGTCTGCCCAGCAATATTTACTACTCTGTATTTGTTTTATGCTGGAGTCTAATGACTCTAAACTCCAATGCCTAAAGTGTTCAGCAGTTTTTATGCACTAGATGAGAAAATGCATCTATATGTAAGATCCAGTCCAATTAAGGAAGAGGCCATTATCCTCCTGCTTAGAAAAGCATTCTAAGGAAAATTGATTTCATCTTGCCCCAGAATACCTTCCTGCTTACAATGTGCTCAGCTGACTGCTTTCCTAGTTAGGGCCAATAAAATTAAGCCAGTTTCAGTACAGTTTTGTCTCTATCTTAATGCTATGTTTTCTGTGCAGAGGCCTACTGGTTGAACAGCACAAGTTTGCTTAGCAAAACAAATCACATGAAAAAAATCCAATACTTATCTAAGGAAACGAGAAGTAGCCGAGTGGGACATAAAATTGAACAAACTTCCAAAAACTGGAAAAGTGTGACAGGATCTTTGTGATATTGCTAACAAAGTATCTCTGAAAATCACCCAAAGCAAAACCTCATGTGGAGTCATGTGTTCAGGTATGGCATGATATAAACCAACAAAAAATAACCATAGGATGCTGCTATACTGCATGTTTAGTTTTCCAGTTAAATTTAAGATTGAAAAGGTGTTTTCATAGTTATTAAACAGTAGACATGATTCTCCATGTCACAAAAAATGTCACTTCCATTTAGCTGAATAACTACCAAAAGGAAGAGTGGGTGCAGCAATGTATTGCCTAAAAGTAATTAAATGCCAAAGTCCAGTCATTCTTCAAGCTTTCACCACAGAAATTAACAAGAGGAAACTAATGTTTGCTAATGCACCATAATCTGCTCTCCTGCAAAAGCACTCAAAGCTGCTGATTCTGGGATTCTGCAGAAAAACACTTTTCTTGATAGAGAAGCCTCTCAACTGACTACAAAAATTATTAGAAATGGGATAAACAGAACGAAGGCAAATTATTTGCTGTTATTATTTCTATTCCAGTGATGAATAGTAGAAAAACAAAGGTTAATATGTATACACAAAGCAAAAACGTCTACAGATCTCTCCAGTAGATAGGATTTATTCCTTCAAGACAAGGAAGAAATTAACACGCCATGAATAAGAACAGCTCTCCTAACAGATTCTACAGAAGTTACACAAACAATGCAAACACTTCTAAAACAAATTTTAAGGTTATGTATTTCCAGAAGAATTGCTTCTATTCTGTGCCTGAAGTATAGTCTTGAATGTTAAGTTGTTGGGTATTTTTAATTTTAAAAAGAAATGCTTGCCTCCTGTGACTGCAAAGAAAATGCAACATCATTGGCATTGGACCTTTATGTATTTAGCATTCCCTTCAGCCTGTGGCCAAACCCAAAATGAAGTATGGTCTCCTGCTTTTTCCTCACCACCTACTACAGAGTAAGGGGCAGGGGAAAGGCTATTCCTAAGGAAATGGTGGTTTCCATTTTTCCTGACCAGTGCAAAACCTTTCCTCCTCCAAAGGGATGTAGCTGAAACCTTTGAACAATCACAATGCTGTTTCTGTATGCACGTATCACAGCTATCAAGCTGGAACTACCACAATTCTCCATGCATAATTTTTTTGCTTTTCAAAAACATAAGAGGGTACGTGGACAGAAATTACAGTACATTAGGGCATTTTAGGTAGGGGAACATGCATTTATTCTCAATTATGCTTACTAGTTTATACCCACAACATAACTGTGTGCAGTCAGTAAAAGGGAGGATACTAGCTAAAACCAACAGCTAAATTCTTATTGTGGTAAACAAAGGAAAATGATACATTCAATAAAATAGCTGATCTATAATATCTTGTTAGAGAAATTTCTCAAGTGTTCAAAGAAATGGAATGTACAGGAGAAATTTGTTAGTTAGTTCCACCAAATCTGAAAACTTACCATTTTATCTAGGTGCTCAATGGATCTATAAATTTCTCCTTGGGATTCATCATAGTAACTGTAACGGAACCTCTGACCTTGAAACAAAAATCATGTATAAAATAAAAAAGGGAAAAATTGTAGCTAAAACACTCCCTAATACTTACTAAATATCTGAAAGTATAATACTTGTAAAGTAGTAATCTTCGTTTATTCTATACTTTTTAGCTCCATTGCGGAAATTCTAGGGCAATCATGAAGTAGCAGCCCAGAAGTCAAGTAAAAAAAATACACGATGGGTGGCTATATTCCTAAAGAGAAATCTACTATGCAAAACCAACACTGAAGTATCACTCACTAATTGCCTCTTATTGCCTTAGAATCTAATTCTGTAAATTAAGAAGTAAAGCAATATTTCATTTCGCTATCCCTCTTGACAAAGTCAGCCATGGAGTCAGGCTACTTCTGCTTGCACAACAATACCCATAGTAAATTAAGTTTAAAAGAAGAAAATCATGATAATTCAATGAGCAGTTCTAGATGGCTCATCAGCCACAACAGGACCAGGTCATTCTTAGATACACTTCCACCTAATCCACAATTCAAAGATGAGCGAAACACGCACTTAATTAAGTCGACCAAAGATGACAATGGAAAAAAAAGGAAGAAGGTCTGTTGTGTCACATATCTTTCTGAAGCAGTCCCTTTTCCAGCTACTATCACACTTCAAAATTAAATGATAAAGCAGGACAGAAGTCAAGGCTTCTGGAGTCTTTATAGCTCTGCCACCAAGATGAACTGGGGTAGCACTGGTGAATTGGCATAAACAATCCATCTTCTCTCTTATCTGGCAGTAAAAAATGCAAAACTTATTTCTGTCAGAGGAATGTGGCCATGCCCAGTGAATTTTTAGCTAATTAGTTTTGAAAGTTGTTTTGAGGTACTTAAGAGTAAAAACAGCAAGCAACTTCAGACAATTATTTCATTGCAACAGTAAAGAAATGTATATAAATCCACACATCTTCACCATTTATTTCCTCCACTACATTGAAAACACATTACCACATTAATATTTTTAACCTATTATTTCAGATTTTAAAGAGCTTTTAAATTTTATTAAGGCATTTAAGTTGCAAAAATAAATTTACCAGAAGTTAAAAGTGTTTAATAAAATACATTGAGAATAGCTACAAAATATTCAATATAGTCTTATGATGAGATATGAAACTTACCCCAATGGCAAAAGTCAGAAGAAACCACAAAGAGATTACTAGGATCAGCTAGGTATTTACTGAAGAGTTTTCCAAATTCCTGCTCTTTTGACTCACTCAGTGCTCCGACCAACACAGGAATAATAGTAAACTCATCCTTATGGCTTATAAGCAAAAGAAAAAAGGTTGTAATTCAAGTAACATCTGAAGATTTTTCTGGGCTTGCTAAATGAAACTGCAGAATGGTTTAAAAGGTTGCTATTGATTTGAGGATAGTAATTTGCTAAGATCATACTAGGATGTTGCTTTAGAACCTCAAAATACTTCAATTTCAGAAAACACACACCCCCAAAACCAGAATTTCTCTCTGCTGCAAAGTAAAAATACCAGGCAAACAAAACCAAAAGACACAGTGAAATCAGCAATGAAGTAAGAATTAAATTTCCCCTGTATAGATGTTGCATTTGGCTAATTCTCCAAAGTATTTGAAACATATATGAAAATGCTCAACACAGTACCCAGGTATATACTGGGTAATACCTGGGTACTCTAGGGAAAATTCAAAACACAATGGAAATTAAAAAAAAAAGGGGGGGGATGGGGCACATGTTAGGGAAGAAATCCCAACACAGACTATTTTTATTTCAATTAAGTCTCTGAAACAGCAGCTACAAACACACCCCTGATTTCAAAATTAGTATTAAGGCTCTAAAACTCAAAACCCCACAGAAAACTATGTGAACTTCTTTCAGAGATGCCTTGAGAAGTGGGGGGGAAAAAAAATCAGCTATTGAATAAAGTTCATGAGAGCATATCTAATATTAACTCTATTAAGTCAACCTGTTTCTAAGAGGTGTTATAACTTTATCATTTAGGTGTTTGCTCTGCTCACTGTTTCAAAATCACAGCAACATATCCTAGTCTCTGATCCTCTCCTTACCAAAATTTTTACTGGGGCATGGGGGAGTATTAGCACTATATACACCATAAGGTCTTCCATGCCATAAAATGTATTATTATTTCCTACTGCACTTCACAGCAGCTCAAACATTTAATGCACATAACACTTGTTTTTGTAGAAGTAATTAGCCCTAGTACCTTTCCATGGCTTTAGCAGTGTAAGGCAAATGCATTTCAATACTGTGTTCGTCTTCGTCTGTCTGTAGGGACATGCGCTCAAACATTCCAGTCTTCCACAATTCTCCATAAACTGAAATGAATTAAAGATCAGGTTTTACTACCTTTTTTTGCTTATTTTTGAAAACTACTTCAAGTGCAAAAAGCAAGCTACAGTGTACCTTTATCAGAACATACCCACTATAAAAAATCACTTGCCTCCAAGGGCTACCATCGTAAGTGACTTGTTTCTAAATAAATTCAGAACTAAAATTATGTTCAAGTCATTAAATTATAAACATAATTGATTCAGTTTACAAAATGTGTTAAATCCGTGACCTTATTAGTATATTGAAAAAGATTTTCAGTTATGATACAAAATTTAATTACACAAATAAAACACATTTGAAAATGTACATGCATTTGCCCAGTCAATGAATTTTTATTTTCATAAACTGCCCATTATATGTTTAAAAAAATAAAAATTCATCAGATGAGCTATTGCTCAATTTGTTACTATTTAATTGAATTTGTTATTGACTGAATCATGAAATCTAGAGACAGCCACAACTGATTAAGTAATCCACATTTGTAAGTTATCCTTCCTACTCTCAAGCACACGTGAGTATACAGAGTCATCTCCACATTTTGAAAATTCTCCACTGGATGAAGAATTTGATATAGGGCTGTGCCTCCTTCGACTCCATAAAGGAACTCTACAGAAAGCAAAACATTTCTTACCTAAGGAAATTGCTGCAGGCACTATCTAGAAAGCCTGAATTAGCTTGCTTAATCACAGTTACAATGAAACACATCTGCACTAATTAGCCCTTCTGAAAAAGATATTGTATCACTTAGGCATAGCTCAAAATACATTAAAGCCAAAATAACAAATTTATCTTCATTGCACTCAGTTCAGAAGACTAGCATTTCGTGGGCAAACAGTTTCTAAGTTTTCAAGTTAAAAAGTCACACGCAATCCAAATAAAATCATTTTTTTGTTTCTCTGTTATTCCTCTATCAGGAATCAAACTCAAACCAACTAAAAAAACCTTTCTTTCCAGCCAGAACACTTCACAGGAGAATGGAGAAGATTTTTAGTGAGTTATTATTTGATGTAACACTTTTTTAGATTTAAAACCCTGGAGCACATACTCAAAATTGAAAAGATAAGCAAAAATTTAGAATTCTTGCCAAAAGGAAGAGAGACGCTATGGTTATAATGTGACCAAGTCTGAAACAACCAGGACCATTCAGAAGTCAGTTTTTGTTGCACTAACACCAGATTTGCACTTGAATGCCACTCACAGCAAGAAAGTGCCCAACAAGAATAAAGTCCTCAGCATTCTAATACCACAGTCAATACCCAAGCCTCAGTGAAGTGCAACCTTTATAATGCACTTACTCTTTTGGTCAATTCGAAGATCATACAGAGGTGTTCTGTAAATGTCCACACTGGAAAGTGCACATCGGGAGAGGGGCACATGATGGGAAGGCCCAAGAATGAAAATTTTTCGGCTACAACAATTAACACAGAAAGCCACAATTTAGACAACTGCAATTGCACAGCAACTCAGCTTAGAGTAACAAGTTTAACAAAACCATATGAAGTGATACTCTCATGGCTACCATAGTTTTATTCTATTGTCACTAAGACCCCAGATCAATCCATGGCCCAACCTGGCTTGGTATCTCAGGAATTATCATGAGATCAGTTCAATAATGCTCTAGCCTTAAATCTCTTAAGCAGGTTATATATCAGAGGGCACTCATCAGCTAGAAATTTGTCTGACTTCATTCATTTGGAGGCTGAATGATGCATTACAGCTGCTTAGAACAGATTTTTGAATTCTCTCCTTGAATCAGCACAACCTTCAGCTAGTCACCACCTTCAGTAAATACAGGATCAAATACCAATTATGGGTTCATCATCTATTCAGAGTTTTTCACTTATTTACTTGACTAGCCTTACTTCGGTTTCACTAAATTAAATTTTAGGTCTTCTCAAACGCTGGGTTTATGTTGTTATGTGTTACGTTTTTTTTGCTGTTGCATCAACAACAGAGACTTGGACCTGCATATTCATAACTTTTACTGATACTGCAACCTTTTACATGTCATCATGACATCATTATTTCATCAAGTCCTCAGTTCCTGGCTCTTGATTAGATGTTAAGGGTCTCCTGCCATTACAAGAAAAAAGAAAAAAAACATAGGCAATTCAGCTTTTCAGATTCAAGATCATATTGTCTTGTTTCTGGCACTGAATTAAAGGGGTTGGAAACATGTAAAGTTCTGAGAGTTTTTTTTTTAATCCTTACACAGGGAATGCTATAACAAGGTATACTAAAACACAAACTTCCTGTAAAGCTAATAAAAACAAATACCCAAATATGCAATAGTTTAGCTCAAAGATGAATTCCAAATATCCCATGCAGTAAAATAGCAAATGATCCCCCAAGTTCAACCAACTCCTTATCAGGGAACCTAGGGAACACAGCTTGTTCCAGGAATTTTAGAGAAACAAGGTATCTGTCATACCATGAGCAATTTTCACATCATTTGCAATAGTTTAGAAAGAACTAAAACTATTGTCTTTGAAGAGTATTACAATGTACCATCTTACAAACAAATAATAAGCCAGTTCTTCTTGAGCATTGCAAAATACATACTTTGAGTAAATACTGGAGACATTTTAAATTTTTGTCATTAAAACAACCCAAAGTTGCAGTCAGCAGAACATAAGAACTATATTCCTTTACCCAAAAATAAATGGATTCATATTTTCAGAGGCAGGCACAGACTACAACAGCATGTTGGAGCTTTTTAAATTTTTTCTTTTTTTAAAACTTGTTAGAAACAAAGTACATTTAAGATTATTGGAACAATTAACTTTCACTGCCTTCACATTATATAAACACACTGGTCACCTCCTCCACAGCAGAAGAGAATCCGGGCAGTATTCAGCCCATAATCCTGCACTAAAAAACCAATGCAGAATCATGGTGAAGTATTTTAATAGACTTAATAAAACAAACAAAACCTCCCAACAATAACAAAACAAAAAAAAATAAAACAAAATCAAAAAAACCCAACAAAACCAGCTTGGGCTTTTATAAAAGCAGTGGAACATTGGTAATAAACTTCAAAAATCTTCAATCCCTCCCTTTTGTAAAAAACTAGTTACCAATTATTTTAACAATATTCCTTCTTTCCCCCTTTTGTAACAGCCAATGTGAACATTCATGATATTAAAACAGAAGTGATGCGTAGAAGGCTAAAAAGAATACAAAATTAAAATGTGAGTACTTCAAGATGTAAGAATGTAACAAGAACATTCCATTTATCAGAGAATTGCAACCTCAGAGTTTTAGGCTTTGCACAAAAAGCTGCAATACTCACGTGATATTGGGATCCACTTGTTTGTAAGCATGGGCTGCACAAGATCCACAATAGGTATATCCTGCATGGCTGCAAACCAAAGTGTACAAAATATTAAGATTTAAGTATTGCTTAACATCTTAAATATGTTGATATT
Source organism: Trochalopteron elliotii (assembly GCA_024734555.1). Classification (NCBI taxonomy): domain Eukaryota; kingdom Metazoa; phylum Chordata; class Aves; order Passeriformes; family Leiothrichidae; genus Trochalopteron; species Trochalopteron elliotii. Next base: position 1,790,438 of record JANPWX010000007.1, on the reverse strand, counting down.
CAGTGTTAATCTCTCAGGATTTGTTTTTTGTCCCCAGTGAACTAGAAATTTTAAGAGTGATCCAAAACTCCTGAAAGAGCAGGAAAGCACTGCTGCAGTATTGATCACACAAGACTCGTATTTGTTGAAGAACTGGCAGTGACCATTTACTGACCAGTTAAAAAACTATCAGTGATCACTGAACAATCAGGAAACTCCCAGATCCAAGGACCTTCCCTTATCTGTAAATGATGCACGCAGACTGCACAACCGCCTGTTATCAGAAGCTCATGATAATGCAGCCAGGGAACAAGGGAGTGGCAAACTGGCAAACTACTGGAGAAAGCTCTTCTAACCCCATTCCAGTAACTGAATATAATGACAATAGAGGGGTCTTGGCAAAAAGAGAACTACATGTCACAGTAGAGAATAAAAATGCTCTGTCACTGAAGAATAACTTAGCAACAGAATGAACAAGCACAGGGAAAGGAGTGGAAGGTAGCGTGCTAGCTTTTACTGCAGAGAATGACTACATGTTTCACCACTTCATATCAGTCTGGCCTGGTCCTTTCTTGACCTCTTTTCCTGTGTGTGGTCCAAAACAATTTATAATTATTTTGACTAGTTCTTTCAAATGCTGCCCTCAAATCTGAAGACCCATTCTCTTCAAGACCATTAAATCAGGTGAAAATTCTCTTTACACTGCTAAAAGCATTAATTTCAGAGAACACTTGTTCCTAGAGTCCAGGTCAAGTGGAAGAAAACAGCTCCTGGTCACTCAGCAGTATGCCCACACCACAGCTTCACACAATGACACTGAGAATGATGCATGCTGCAAGCCCTGAGGTATACAGGATGTTTGAAGATCCAAGTCCCCATTGATAGCACTGAAGGATTTTATATGTATTTATATGTATGTATGCTCAGATACATCTATATTCATCTACAGACTGATACCTGGAGCAAGTTACCTACAAAAAGAACTTGGGATTTTACTTCAACATCACTTACCTAGTCATTCTAAAGAGCTCAGAAAGGAATTAACATACATAGTAAGAGGAGAAACAAGAGACTGAGACCTCACAAACGGGTAAGGAATGTTATCAGACAAGGTCAAAAGAGCCTGCTGAAATGTTCCCTCTGCTATAGGCTTCTTCCATCTTCCACAAAAGTATTAGACACATCCCACTTCACAGGTGGCAAAAAAAAAGCCACAGTTAATGAAAAAACATGGTGAGATCACACAAAGACCCCCAGCAATTCTGGAAAAAGAACCAAACTACATAATCTACAGCTGAAAGGTCTCTTTCCTGACATTCCTGAAAGAAAGACTAAGGCAGATGTGGGACAATTTCATCTGCACACTCAACACTACTATGCAATACCTCAAACATTATGACAATGCTATGTTAGCACAGGAAAAGCATCCTATTTAAGGTGCTTTTTCTAGTGTTTCCTTCCAACTCATGTTGGTCATTCAAGTAATTATACCTTTGTCATTACATGTCTCAGCTATCTTCAGGAAATTGAATTCTGCTAAATAGTTCAGATGATCCCTATTTCAGCTGTGGACAAATAAATCAAACAAAACCAAACTAAAAAAGCTCAAACAGAAGTAAACCATTTTGGATAGTTGAACAGTGTTTAATTACTTTTTGGTTTAATTACTCCTTTAAGCTTTGATAGATTTTATTTAGAGGGTGTGAAGGATGCAGGAGTTTTGCTTATTTTGTTTTGGGGTTGATTTTTTTCTGCTATTGGAGGGGTTTTGTTGCTTTTCTCATTAATATAACTCTTAGCCATTTTACTGGATCACAAATATTACGCATGCAGTCCATCAACAAAAGCAAGTTAATCATACCCCCAAATGTGCACAGATTTCTGTCATTCTATGCTATATCCAAAATACTTATTTAGAAACCACACAACACTTCCTTCAGCTAAATACTATTTTTTACCAGTTCTCACAATCACTTGGGGGAAAAAAAAAAGAGCATTTAACCAATCAAGTATTAGATATACTGAACTTCTGTTTCAGACTTACGGTGCAATAATGGCTCTTGCAGGTCTTTTTGTGGACTGTACTTGAGAAAGCCAACCTTCCAGCTGCGCATTCAGCTGCGGTCCTGTGAAGAGACATGGAAATACTGAAGCCATAAAAGAACCTAATACATCTCAAAAATTTACAAATAGAGCTTGAAAGTCCAGCAGATTTAAAAGTCATGTTAAACATTAAAAGCTGGGTTTAAATCTAAAAACAAACCAACAGAGAAAACATCTCCCCAAAATACCCAATGCAACAATAAAAAGAAACCCCAACCCTGTAATGTTGAAGGTTACAGGAGGAAAGTTTCAACCTCCTGGTCTGGAAAGTTCATTTAGTGCACATCCAAACACACACTTATTGTTTCTTGCTCTGTGGGGACTAATGAACACACCTCTTCACCATTTGAAAGAATGGTTGCTGGTTTCAAAAGAATCACTAACAGATAATTGTTTCCTCTCCTAAACACATTTGCAGAATTCAGAAGTAAAAAGTTATGATCTTTATGAAGAGAGCCCAATATGAGATGACAACATAATACAAAGGCCTGACACTTGCATAATAGCCAATGACTATGGTAATAAATCCTTTATTAAGCAAGTACAAGAGCATAATACAAAACACTAACCTGGAAAACTTGTAAATGCACAAGAAAAAGCCAAAAGTGAGAAGACATTATGATTACCCTAACACCTTCATTTCTGATCAATCAACATATGCTACAAGTACATGTACAAGACATTAACTTCAATAACTGGCCAATCCAGAATTTAGATTTTTTTAAACTAAATTCTGTACCCCAATAAGTAGCAAATATTCTTAATTCAATCACCTGACAGATGATAAAAAAGCCTTCTAGAAATACATAAAAAAAAATACCAAACAAACCACATTTTGATTATTTCCCATCACTAGAAAATTTCTGATGTTAAGCTATCCTTCAGGAAGCAAGTCTAGCAAATACAGTACAACATTCCTTCATATTAAAAACCACTAAACAAGCTTTCAAGTAAACTCATTCCCCTTCTATTGTTACAAGTGACCAAGTGACATACCATTAACAAAGACAATAGATGCACTTTTTTCAGCTGACACTATGCTTTTGACAGAACTCTATGCCAGCAGAGTTTATCTGTAAAGTGTGGTGCAGCAAGCTGCTTTTCTCCTTCCATGCATGTTGTAGATCTTTGTATCTCCCCCACGCAGGTGTTGAACTACCAACCGCCAGTGTAAGTCAAAGCCAAATTAAGTATCTGAAGCCATTTCACAGATACGTTCCAAACAGCCCTGACAAAGGCTGACAGCTCTCCAAAAGGCTGACAAGAACCATAGAGAATGAGAGAAAAGATGTCAACTTGTGCAGAATCCAATCAGTCTCTAACCAGGGATAGTCCAAAAGCTTTCCCTAGAAAATGCAGGGCTGAAGAGTAGAGATGTTGAAGCCACTAGTTTTTACACTAAATTTAAATCCATGTGTTTCTTGAAAAAGGACAACTTCTGCAGTTGTGAAGAGCCCTACCTTCTTACATGAAGGAAGTGAACAAGTGCAGCACCATTCTCCTAAGCCTTCTATTACACTTTAGTTACTGTCTACAACTCTAACAAGGTGAAAGAGTGACACTGATTAGCTGTCACTCATGTAATACAGTGACTTTGTGAAATGATGAAACTGTTACAAAAATTCCACCACATACCAATTCTGTTCTGCTGCTTGGGGAAATTACAAGCAGCTGATGCACAATAGAGACAAGCATAATGACATCTTAGAAAATGGAGGCTATTGGGGAAGCTAAGTAAAAATAAATAGGTTTATATTTCCACCCTCCTTCCAAGGTAATAGGAGACTAACAAAACAGTACTCTTTTACAATACTACCACTTTTATTTGTAATTTGAGTTATTCTTTTTTTGAGTAAAGAAACAAATCACCTAAAACTGTTTACTTCCTAATTCTCCCAAAATATGTAGGAAGATAAAATACTTTCTGAATGAAGCTCTTTAGGAGGGCACTTTTTTTCCCCACCACTGACTACCCAGACTTAAACATTACTTTGCCCCACCTGACCTGTTCTCCTTAAAGAGAAGGATCCATAGGCAGCATAACTGCAAATGGGACAGAGTATGTAAAGCCAAGGGGAACTCTTCTCCTGCAAGGCACTGTGCTTAGCCCTTCTCCATCCCTTCTTTAGCGAGGATTTTTCACTAAGGATGTGGTTAAGGCAATTTGCCCTTGGTTGAGATAAATCAGGTAACCTGCTGAACAGTTGAAAGACAAAGGTCAGAACACATCTGGTAATATCCTAAAATTTCATGATTGGTCAAATCTGACTAAAACTTCCCATCTCACAGTGCAGCAGCGGAGTAAGATGTCCAGGTTTGCTTAGTCTGCTATTACAGACACACACTCTAACAAAGGAACATTTTCTTCCTAGAGGCAGTAAAATAAAAGATGTGTATGACCCAAGGGATGAAACTTCTGTCAGCGTTTACTTAAGGATCAAGTAATACATCTGCTTTCAGATTTCTTCCCTTTAATGCCAAGTATAAAGTGCCTGTTTAAATAATTAATTTTGACCTAATGTAAACTTTCATTTCAACTTATACTTATCTGCACTATTTTAATAAAATACGCTATCAAATTTCTCTCTCCAGAGGATTAACAGAGAGAGAATGGAGAGTACAACATATCTCTGACCTTTTAGCTAAAGAAAAAAAAATTAAACAGCACCCACATGAATTGACGAAAGTATAGCCTACCTGCAGCTTCCTATGCTTACTAATACTTTAAGGAGGAGGATACTCTAGAACTGTAAATATTTTGTTACCAAATTAGCACCAACTTTTTCTTGAACTGTTAAGAGAAGTTTTTTCCAAATTTCTCAAACATGAGGATGCTTAAGGCTAAAGTCAAAATATTTGAATTGGTATACAAAATATAAATAAACCCACACTATCACAGTAGCTGTGCTCTGCCATATGGAATTGTATTATAGTAGATGAGTAACATCTTCATAAAGAGGTAAGTTTTGTTCATATTTAAATGAAGCTTAACTGGAAAAACAATCAATCAGTCATCAAGACAACCCAGTAAATATGCACCTCCTTGGCTGACCAGCATGGACAGTGAACAGCACTGCCACCCATGTATCCCCTTGCTGTTGTGGTGGGAAGTAAAATAGGTCCTGGCTCCTCGAGCCTCAGGTGGAAAGCTCATCTTGAGAAAGCTGGCAAGATGAGAGCAACAGGGGTTTTATGAGTAACCCAGAGAGAAGGGCAGAAAACCTTAGGGATGCAATTTCTGGATGCAACAATCAATACACTTTAGCATTAATACTGTAAAATCAGACCTTCCATTGATCAAAAGAAGGTTAAGCAGCAAAATATGAGCTTCACTGAAGTATGTAACATTAGGATCTGCATTTCAATCCTGTGAAGTCAGGTATAAATAAACACAGGTGTGTAACTAAAGATTTCTGACATTATCTGTGGGTATTTCACATCCTGTTTTGTTTTGAAAACCACTAGAAATTATGCCAAGGTTTAAAATAATTGCAAGCACAGACCAAGTCTCCACTAGGAAAATTCGTGGAAACAACTATAAGCAGCATTTATTCAATTATCTTGACTGAAAGGACAACTTATTTTAACAATCAGCATTATCCCATCACAAAGCTCTAGAGTAAGTAAGAAAGAATCCTTCCACATTACTTGCATGCCATTGTCACCCAGCGAATAATAACACAAAGACACCTGGTAGTGACTCAGCCAAGTTCATCACCCCAATTTACAGCTGTCATGGTCCAGGCTTTGTAGCTTTAAGCCAAACCAGCACATTCTTTCCACAGCCAACCTCACCTTGTCAGTGAGCTTGAAGTGCTTATACGCCAAGTGTCAACACAATGTAATGGCATTTTGCTCCTTTTCCTGCAGCCACCATTACACATACAAAGCATGCTCTTACAGACTGGTAGGGAAGACTCGGTGCTTGCTCTGAATCCTCAGTCTCAGTGAATGCTTTTTTTACTGGAACAGCATAAATCTCAATCAAAATTTAGAGAGGCACCAGGGAAAACTGCTCAGGTCCCCCTTGGCTGCATGTGTACAGCACTTGCAGCAAGGCAAGTAATGCTGGAGCACAACAGTAACACTGCAGTCCCCACTCTTGACAGCTTTTACTTGCCCAAGAATATCTCCTACCTATAGGAGCCACCACCACCTTTGAGTCTTCCACTTTTTAACTACCTTTTCCCATTGATGAAAAAAGTCTACACCTTAAAAATGCCTCTAATAAATATTACATGTGTGGTAAGAAGTGAGTAAGTCTTTACTCCTATAGAGTGTTAGAAAAATCAAAGTAATAGTGAAACCCTGGGATCTGGCATACAATTGGTTTAGTAAGTGGAACTAAGGGAACTCCTTTCTTCACAATCCTGAAGGTGAATCTGACACAAATTGTTAGGCAGACTCAAATCAGAAACATGACAGAGAACTAACAGTTTAAATTGCAGAAAGTGTAAGGATTTTTCAAAAAACACAGACCGCACTTGAAAAAAAAAACCCAAACCTGTTTCTCAATGTAACAAAAGCCAAATCTTGGAATAAAGAACAAGTTTTAGCTATGCAAAGATTAGGATTTGTCAGAAATAGAAGGTAATTTCCAACAACTCGGTTAATGGGCACATTCTCCACTGCTAGCATACTCTCCTCCAATATTGATAAAATGGTGAAATCAGACTATAGGCAATGCAGAAATTTACCTATGCAAACAAGAACCGGGGAAAAAATTAAGATGCAAATAGAGATTCCACCAATGCCACATTAATTCCTATTTATACACATTGTAAGAGTGAACTAGAACTGCAAATAGTGCATGAATGGGGGAAAATAAAACTGAAGCCACCACAGAAACACTGAAACAGATATAGAAATCTGCTCTGGTGGTAGTTCTTACTTGCATGCCCCAGTTCTCCAGTATTCCACTAGTACTTGATTTTTCTTTATTGAAAGTTGGCAGGAATTAAAAAAATAAACTATAGCACCACTCATTAAGAATATCAACTAAGATGTATCTACCTAGCTTCATAAAAAACCTTAGTACTCAGGTCATTCAGAAATCCAAACAAATGATATTCTGTTGCATACCTCTGAGAATGATTTCGGCTCTAATACACACTAAATGCAAACAGGATTTGTGAAAGTATTCACTAAGTGATATTTGCAAGCCTATTTTAATGATACCAGAACTACACCAAATATAAAACTCTTTTTCAATTCCAACTGCACCGTGAAAGTTGAATCTACATTCTTTTCTTCAAGTATATTGATTTTGACAGTATTTAAGTGATTCAGCTAGAAATAATAGCCTAGAAATTGTATTTCAATTATTCCAGTACACTTTTTTCAGTATACAATGCTAAATAATACAGTCTGCATATTAATGCTGTGTTCCATGTTTAATTCATAAAAGTCAGCAATGACACATCCAGTTTCTCCATAAAAAGCCTAAAAAAAGATAAACGACCAAAGGGAGAGAGATATCACATTTGGTATTTAACATTGCAAAGCAAATACTCGATGAATTCATAAGACACTATGATTAGTTGTTCACAGATTGCAAGGTAAGAACTTAAGTTAACAGCTGTATTTGTAATGCTTCAGCTAATGTCACAACATTAAGATTTCATGATCAGTACATTAATTATCCTGCTACTGCAGAAAGCTCCGTTCACTACAAGAGATCACAGAATTATTCAAGCTGGAAAAGACCTTTACGAGTCCAACCATAAGTCTAGCACTGCCAAGTCCACCACTAAACCACATCTCATTTCAGTCACCTTCACATGCTTTTTCCATGTTTTCCTGGATCTATTTGTCTATGGCCATCTACAAACAACATGATGATTCATTACATCTACATTACATTTATGAACGAGCTGTGATGAGTTATTCCAGTTTTGGGGAGTATGCCAGGGTTCTTGGCATGCCACAGTAAACCACTTTTATAGACTCTTTTATGACACAGAGAACATCTTCAACCCCTCGTCTGCATTCCCAGTCTAAACCACACAGAGTCACACATGACATTCCTTTTTGACCACTTCAGCTGCTGCAGAAACCTATATCCAACACACTACAGAGAAGAGAATCCATCTTAAGTCAAAGTGGGATACAGCCACTCAGGATCAGTGAACCCAGCAGCAGCATCTGCCCTCAGAAACTGTGGGCAGCAGGTCTGGGAAACGGATTACACACATTCAGCAATATCATGGCAAAGCAGAAACAGCTGTGACTGATGGACACTTTCTCTAATGCTGATGAGAAGTTCCAGCTCATGCCAACAAGCATACAAATGCTGGGATTACAGCACTGCTGTTAAAACCAACAGCCATTCTCACATCACAAGGCACAAATGAGAGCAGTTTTACTATCTCAGCATCACACTGCTATTGCACCTTGAAGCTGCCTACCTCACAGAGCTACTAACAGAGTAAGTGGGTTTTGACATCAGAAAAAACAGTATTTGGTACAAAGGCAGCAAAAAAGCATTAATGCCGATCTTACTGGGGATTACAAAGGAATAGAAGAGGCTGCAAATGCACAAAAATAGTGGCCAACTTTGAGAGATATGCAACTTCTAAATTGATCATTCATGGCACACAATTGCCTTTTAATTTGTTTTCTGATCTGCTGAAGTTCTTCAAAGCATTATACTTTCCTTCTGATGTACACACCATCATGCAGTCTTCCACCCAAAAGACAAGGTGGAAACATTGCTGGCTGTACGACAGTCAGTTATTTGAGGGTTCGGGCATTTCTTGTCCAAACAAGTGAGAAGCTTAATCCTTACAAATGGTAGCAACAAGATGTCAGTGCCTACATCCTTTAGGGTCTTTTTGCTGACAAGCTAGGGCAGCAGAAAACTCTAAACACAAGTGCACCATTAAGTTTAAAGTCTCTTAAAATATTTACTGGCCATTTGCTTGGCTCATCATAAAAAAAGAGCTTTGAAAACAATGAGCACGATGGTGTTTCAAGTCGACACTGCAATTACTCTGCCAACTCACATTTGCATTAATAAGCTTATGGAAATTAAGATTCTCCTAGTTCAAACAAGCTGGCACAGGCAAACAGCACACCTCTGGCCACTATGGTTTGGTCAGAGAAATAAGCCCTAACTAAAACAACAACAAACTTGTTTTGCAGGGCAAGTTTCACATCATGCAGTATTGTTATTCACACACACTCTCAATTTGATTTTTATTCCTGTGACCTGGAAGAGCCTACTAAAAACCTTCATGCTTTACCTGTACCACCATGCCACTGACTGGGGAAAAGTTGAAACAAAAACTCTTATCACACCCATTAATAAGGAGCAGTACAGTATTCAGTGAGCACTTCCAGGGGCCAGACAAGAGAGGCCAGCTGTGGGCCAATAAGCCATGTTCAGCACCATAATGTGACATCCCACCTGTCATGACATGCTACAGAGCAAAAAAAGATCCACATAGCTAATGCTTATTTCCATTTCAGGGGCATCTGGATTGATTTTCCACAGTAGTAACTGCCCAGCACTTACTGAATCTACTCACATTAAAGAATAAACATTCCTATGCTGCATACAGTCCACGTTCAGGATAGCATGTCATTTCCATTGCATTTCATCTGCCCCTTTTGTATCTAGGAATGCGTCTGCCTGCATTCAAAGACACTACAAATTATGCCATTTTTTTTTCAACTTGTCTTTAATCTTCCTCTTCCACCTGCTGGTTAAAAGTCAATTTCTCAAGAGGTCTGGATACTAGGTGGTTGAATTAACACAGCAGGACCAGGACTTTCTTCCAAAAATAAATGTGAGTGTACTATTTTTCACCACACAACGGTGATATTTTCCTTTTTTTATAAACACTCTACATGACAGCAGTGCTGCGTGATATTTTTATTTACATTGTATGCTTTTATCTAAATTTTGCAAATGTTTTCAGTGGCCAGCATACACCAAGCTGCTAGTCCACAAAAGCAATGGCATGTCATATACCACTGACTTTTTTTTAAAAAGCAGACTTGCAGATCAAGCTCTTTGAGTAAAGAACAAAGTTGTTTAGACCAGTGGCAGTCTATCAGCAACAGGCATAGCACAGTTCCAGTTTGGAAGCTTGGCTGTAAAGCTTCCCATACTCAATGGGGCTGCTAAGTAGGATGAGGAACAACTGACTTCACTGTTCTGTTTGCTGCCAATCAAATGTTCCAGAGGTTACACCTGAAGTTCATTAAGATACTGCATTGACTGATGTGGAATGAACATTAACTTCCCACACCAAGAATTCTAGAGATGACAACCTTTCAAACAACATTTTGGTTAAAATTTTCATACTGAACTCACCTGCTGAAACTTCTTTAAGAACTTAATTTTTAGATTTTTGTTGTTGTTGTTGTTACAACAGCACACAATGAAGAACACATGGGAAGTCAAATGCTAATATCATGGTGAAGTTTATCTTCCACTTCTTGCCCCCTTCTCAGCTTTACTGAGTAGCAAGCAGTGAGCCCTCTCCCTGGGACCTAACTTTCCCTCTAATACAAAGTTGTTTACTCAGATGAAACATTCTAACATGTGAACATGCCTGGATGTGCACAATTGCACAGCCAGTTCCACCTGCTCTACAGCATTCATCAGCATCATACAAGTAGGTGGCCTATTCATACTAGAGTGGAGTGCATGTTTATATTTTCCAAGGCAGAACCTAAGCAGTGCATATCCCACAGCTGGAGAAAACCATGGAGCAATGGTCTATTTTCAGCTGAAGCAATCGCTGTCCCATGGAAATGAGCAGTCTTTAAAGACTAGAGGTGGCATTTCTTCCAAACCCTCTTACACACATTGCACTGACCACCCATGAAGAGTAGTAGCTCCCTCTTGGTTGTGGCTTCACTTCTGACACTGCTTCCACTCCTGGAGTGCAGAGTAGACAGCTAACCCAATTTAAGAACATCCTCTGACCACAAAAGCTGGTCTGCATTCTGGATCCATCCTTTGTCTTCCTCCCTTTCAGCTGGCTTTGGCCCTTCTCTCCCAGAGCTGACTTCCACAGCCAGATTTTAAAGATTTGTTGTTTTTTTTTTTAATAGCAATGGGTGCTTCACTTTTGCAGTAAACCTCCTCCCAAGCCCAGGATGCCATGCATCATCCTGGATGGTGTGTTGATGTTTTAGCCCTAGGTACCAGGCACCTCAGGATAAAATACCACTTAAAAAACCATATCCTCACTCAACCGCTTTAAAAATGCTTTCAGATGTAAAGATTTTGAACACATCTGTCAAAAATCACATTTCTCATGGGTCATCTTAACTACAGCGCAGGATGAGGGTAGCCAGGGCATCCACTCACGCTGTGTAATCAAACTCAGCTCTGTAGAAAGAGAGCAGTTTGGAGGAAATAGCAAGCTTAAACGCTAACCAGTTTATATATAACACAGCAAATCGCTTCTGGGCTGAGACTGTAGCGCCAAGGACCGAGGAGGTAGGAGGACTTGAAAAGATAATCCCCGGAGAACCACGGGAACACACTGAAGAACTATCACAATTCAAACTAATCCCTGCCTCAGCTCCAGCCATGAAGCTATCTATGCAGGCTAAAAACACATGGTAAAATCCACTTTCTTCAAGCAGTACAATTGAGGAGCCTATGAGGAGTTTGACATTGCAGCTAGCATGTGAGTCTGGCCTGAAATAAGAAGATTTTAAGTTAAATCTATGATGAACACATAGCCTCTTGGACCCCAGTTGTTTTTTCTCGAGTTTTGACGGACCTTCCTAAATGGCACATAAAAATTAGCTTTCAAGAAATAAATGACAGGTAGTCCTTGTCTTGCTGAACAGGCACAATTCCTGCTCTCACATACACAGTGCAAACACCAGAAGAGAATTTTATAGCAAGTCACATAATACTCCTCAATCATTTAAGGAAAAACGTATTTCCAAAATCCCCAGATTACGCAACATCAACCACTTACCCCCACCATACACACTGTAACAATTTAACTTGTCACAAGCACAGCTGTCATAATTCATTATTACAACATGATTCAGTTTGGGGTTTTTTTTCATGCAGTGTGTCTGGGCAACCATCCCACATCTCCTCAATAAGCAAGTGCCAGAGGGCTGCCCAAAAGCACCGGGACTAACATGCTTTTGGATGTCCTACTACAAACAACTAGTACTGGCCAAACTAGTCACACACACTTACCAGAGCGTAGTCTAACTAAATTATGCACTGAATTTTTATAGAAATAAAACAGTCTAACACAATATCTACGCGTCTTAAATTATTTTTAAAAAATTAAAATTCTTACTTGCAAGTATCCTGTAATAACTTGATATGAAGTACAATATCAAACAAACCACAAAATTTGTGTGTAAGGTCATGTAGCCATTCCATATCGCAGATCAGTTTTCTGCCTTACTCATAAATGAAAATATAAATTGCAGGACCAAGGTGATTACTACAGAGCTCTGATGTTTTGATGTCTTTGCATATGGTTAAATCTATACCTTTGACATGATTCTGTATATTTTCTGTAAATGGAGTACTATGTACCTTTCTAGATCATCGGAAATAAATGTAGATGCAAGCTGCATGAAGATTTGGGGCCAGTTTTGTAATGGACACAAGAATTATGTTTAGAATATTAAGCTCAGAAGGAAAACAATCATCCTCTATTGTTGTCTCGAAAATGCCTACCCAACCATTTGAAGCCCATATTATCACACAATCCGCCTCTTCCTGTGCTACCCTCCTCCCTGTATTTCTTTTTCTTCCCTTTCATTTTTTGCCTCATACCTCATTCATCAATTTATGGAGGAGAGGGGAAACCACATCTATTTTAGCCGAGAGAAGTGTATGACTTCTCACATCCAATTCTTCTTAGATGCTAATTTAGGATTCTGAATGCAACACTTCATTGTTTGGTTTATCTTCAATTGTACCCCCTATCCCTCTGAACTGCTCATTACGACAGCCTCTTGTTCATCTAAGCTCGTTCACCTGCAGTTTTGTAATCATCTTTACTCCCGAGGCCAGTAAAAGAACATCCCTTACAAATCCTATTAACAGCTCTGAAAAGACAAATGTGCATCCTTTTCACAAAAGCGGTTCTGCCCCCAAACCGAACAAAACTCATCTCCAAACAGATAACGCTATCAAGCCATTATTACGTGTTTCTGCCTTTTTTCTGGCGTGGGCGAGGGGAGCAGTGGCTCGCCATCCAATGCACCACGTTTTTCTTCTATTCTTCTTCTGCAAGCACCACATGTTTAAATGGACAGAGCCACTCTGCACTATCGCTTAGTAACTTTTTACTGCTACTAAAAAAAGCGCTCGGGAAGGAAAAATAGGTTTTCTCGGACTACAAAAAGAGAAATAAACCTCCCTATTTTCACACCTTTCCCCCTGCCGTCTAACCCCAGACGGGCGGTATTTTCTCATGAAATTAACAAACAAAACAAAACAAAACCAAAAAAAAAAAAAAAAGAAAAGAAAACAGGAGCAGTTGAAAACACTGAAATCCATCTGTGTGCTCTGACGGAGACCAGCAACACTCGGTCCGAAGCACACCGCGGGGCAGGCTCCAGCCCCGCTGCCGTAATACAGGGAGCGGCGGCGAGGCGCGGCTGCCGGGCAGGGCAGGCACACGAGGCGCAGCCGGGGGCCCGATCCATCCCCGGCGACGACCAAACGCCGCTTTCCGCCGAGAGGCGCCGCTGCAGGCACCGTGCCGGAGGAGAGGG
>JANPWX010000007.1:1759919-1771697 GCA_024734555.1 Trochalopteron elliotii | reverse complement strand
CCGTTACTCCCATTTACCACGTAGGGGGGCGCGGAGAGAAGGAGGCCGCGGCCGCAGCTGGGTTTGGCCCCGCTCGGCTCCCGTGGACTAAGGGCCGCGCGGGCGCCGCACCCCCATTGGGCACCAAAGCAAAAGCCTCACCGTGATTGGCCGCTCGCCCTCCGTCGGCCACGCCCACCCCTTTGACAAGTGCGGCACCGCCCCGCGGAGGAGCGGGTAGGGGGCGGGGGGCCAGACGGGAGAGCCCGCTGCGAATTGGCCGGCGCGTTGCCGTGGCGATGGGTGCCGTGCGCGCTGATTGGCCGGGCCGTGTCTCCGTGGTGGCGGGGCAGATTCCGGGCGCGGGTCAGGTGAGGGGAGCGGGGCGGGGGGGCCGGGAGACCCCCGGGGTGACCCGCGGGAGCGCCCCTTTATCCGCCGCTCCGCTGCTTGCCGCGCCCGGACGGCCCGTGGGAGCAGCTGGGATGCTGGGGGCTCGAGGGACCGAGCACCCTTTCCCAAAAGCATCTCTGGGAACATGGATTTTGCTGTGCTGGGGCTCCGTGTTTCCGAGCTAGGATCCTTCCCTACGCCTCCCTGCCCGTGCCGTGACGCCCGTGGCAGCATGGGTCGGAGGGAGGGCCGTGGGAGTACAGCTGTGTGGAAGTCTCCGGTTCTTCTCAGCTTCATACTTCTCCACCCCTTTAATTTTTATTTTATTTTTTTATTATCTGGGTGAATGGACTGCTGCCATGGAGATATCAAGCGTGGCTCAAAATAGCTAACGAGGCAGAACTGAAAAAAGGAGTATGGCCGGTACAAAAGGGGGAAGGGAAAAAGCAATTTCAGCCGCTGACGTGAGAGATGCAACCAGCAGAGAGGAAACCACAACAGGAGAGATGAGGGGCTGCAGCCATTAAGGCCTTAAAGGCAGACTGGGGCTTTGTGAGGTGGAGCACGTGTGGGCCAGGTCAGGAAACACATTCTCCTCCTCCGTCTTTGTCATCTAATTCTTCGAAAAGTCCTCCAGGCGATTACAAACACGTGCAAAATACAGAGGTTTGGAGGGTTGTTTTGTTTGTGTTTGCTTGGCTTTGCTTTAGTTCTGATTTTCTTACTGTAAAACAAAGGAAGTGGGGGGACAAAGGCATTATTTGCAGTATGTCTTGGAGATCAAAAAGGCTCATGCTGGAGGCATGGCTGGTCTCCTTTTCATCAGTGAGGATCCTCCTGTGCCGCCATGACACTGCCTTGCCAGTGCAGATGAGGGGCAGTAAGGACTGGGGTCTCCAATTAATAATATTTCTAATGGCCATGAGGAAATGGGGACCGATTATCCCAGCAAATGTTTTATGAAGCTTTCACTGCTTTACATACCCTTACAGTATTTTGTTGTTATTTTACAAACAGTGTCTTCAAAAAAGTTAATGCAGACTATAACTGCTACCTAGACTGGAAGAACTACCCTACCCAACTGTTTTAACAGAAAACTATGTTGGTAGTTGTGATACCCATTTATGCCTCTCAATTCATTTACATAAACTTCAGTACTAAGAGTAGTTCCTGAGTTGATCCTTCAATAAATTAATCTTTCAATAAAGTTAACTAAATGCAGCAGAGGATAAATTTTACTGCATGGAGAAAAATATATGTTGTGATTATATCACACCAGGGTATATTCAAGTTACTGATGTACCATTGTCCCACAGTCCATCACCAACAGTTAGAAGATGCTGCTAGGAGAAACATTTTATTATAAAGCATCATTTTTAATTATCTGGTATTGTTTTCTATCACTTAGAAGAACAGCTTTCATTTTTTCTAAACATTTTCCTTTCAATTAAATTAAAATATAAGAACTTCTGATTAGTAATCCAGATGGTTTAGTAAGTAAAAACATTTTATAAGTATTTTCTTCTGGGTGTACTACCTTGCTTTAGTAGTGTTTTTTTCCTCTTCAGCTTGCCTTTTAAAATTCCTTAAATATATTTCTTCTTGTTGCTATATAACAGGCTGGATTCCTTTCTCCTCGTGCTTCTTTTCTAAGCTTCCTTCTCCATTGCTTTCCTCATTAACCTTTCTTTCCTTGTGTGCAGTTTTATCTCTTCTGGACTAGGCGCAGATTAGGATGAAGTTTTTCCTGGCTGTAACATGAACACAGCATCCATGTAGATGCAGAGGAGCACTACAGATCAGTGGTAGCAGGTCAGAGAAAGCACAGGCTTTCTTTTTGCTAATCCTTAAATTGTGGTATGTGCCACAAACACTGTGACAGCCAGGTGAATCTCTGCCCTTCTCTGTTATCCATTAGCACTGTCAATCCAGAGCCCATGGAAGCTGGAGAACGTCCTCCAGTTTTTGCTTGCTCCTGGCAAAGCTTGTCAGCCATAACACTACAAAAGGAACTTCTGCCATTTCCACTGCTAAAGGTGACAGTAGGATATTAATTTGTACCCTGTCACAAGTGGTCAGCATACCATTGAGCAGTGTTTAGTGATTTGTGGGTTCCTGTTGGCAACTCTCCTCTCCTGATCATGAGCTGTTTGTGTAAGGGGTGGTGATGTGCTCCCTCAGTACCACATGTAAATGGAAGAAGCAGAAACAGAAAAGCTGTCAGCTCTTCAAGAAATATTTGGAAAACGCTCTCAGGCACATGGTGTGAGTCTTGGGGTGTCCTGTGCAAGGCCAGGAGTTGGACTTGATCCTTGGGGGTCCCTTCCCACAGGGTGAGATCCCACCTGTGGCAGTGCTGGGTTTCCTGGTGCTTGGGACACGGAGCATGGAAACGTTCAGCCACGAACTGAGAAACTAGACTGAGCTTTCAGTGGAATGATGTGAAGCATGGTTTAGGTTGGAGATGCTCCTGCTTCATCTACAATTCTGCCAAGCTCCGTTTGTATGGGGAACAGTAACAGCAGCACTTAACAGTTCCCAGCTGTTATTCCAGTCATTTTTCTCTCATATGCAGGAGAGAGCTGACACAATGCAGGGACAATTCCCCAAAACCCTTAAAGCACAGACCTCTGCTCCACTTGTATCTGTTGGCAGGTTGTTCCTTACCTGGAAGGAAAGCGTGAAGGCACTGGCAAGTGTCCTTAGCATGCAGGGTTTTCCTTCAGCAACACCCTGTGACCAGCTGGGATGGGACATTTTCAGCTGGCCCAGCTTTCACGGTCTGTTGCTTTCTTGGTATTTGCTCTCATTGTCTTCTTGCATGTGGTTTTTCCCTATTGTGTTTTTCACAATGTCCACTTCCTGTCCCCTCCCTTCTCAGGAAGCTGTTCACTGTTACTTTAGGTTTTTCTATTTACAAACTGTTGTTCTGCGTCTGAGGAACCTGCTGTTCCTACCACTCCTTCCTTCTACTGTTAAAAGCAGACACCCCCGCCTCACCCCCAGCTTCACAATCCTTACAAGGGAAATATCTTCACTTCCTGTGTAACATAAAATAATCTGAGATAGTATCAGTGGGTAATTATCCAACTTGTAAATACTTCTCCACCACCCAACAGCCTTTTATCAATTTAGGCTCCTCTTGGAAAACAGGTCTGTTACACACAATTGCAAAGCAAACTTGGAGAAGAGACCTAAAAGCACATTTGGAATAGGAATACGACACATTCCTCGTCAGTGTTGCACTAGCACTGATGTCAACTGCCCCATAATTATTCATGGTACATTTACATTTGAAGTCCTTACTTAAAACTGTATTTGAATGGGAACATTGGCAGAAACAGTGCTGATAGACTTTTCATCATCAGATAAAATGCCTCTTTCTATAACACTGGCATTCTGTATTTCTGTGATCTAGGCTATGTAGTCACTCTTAAAATGAATCCTGACTATGAAAGGGAATAGGGAACACAAGCTAAGGCTTGGCTAAGAATAATTTGTTATGTAATTAGTACAATGATAAGAATATATCAAAACCTCCACTCTATGAAGCGTGGTAGGCATAGGAATTTTTCTCATGTTTCCTTTCCAACCTACGGGTTTCAACTACTTGTATCTTTCAGAATTTTTCAGATTTTTCATTTGTTTGAAAGCAGGTCTTTTATTTCTAGAAAGTCGGATGGGGAGAGAAAAGTTCTTTTGATCAGACTGCTTTTAGAATGGTGACAGTGGCTCAGAAAATAAAATGGATTGCTCAAAGACATGTACTGATTTTGGAGAAAGTCCTTGATAAATCAGAGAAGCAAATAAAAAAAGGATTTGGCAAGTCAAACTGTAATTTTAGGTGGTAAGAAGCTTCAGCATAGAAGGATGTAGAATCCTTTGATCAGAATTGCTTTCAGTGGGAAATCCTTTCTTCTGTCATTGTTCCCTTCCAGGTAAAAGACAATGTTCTCAGTGGAAGCAGTTAAAAAGGCACACTTCAAAATACTGCATATGACTCATATATAATTCTTTCACAGTTACTGAATAGTAACTTCTGGATATTGGAGATCTAAAACAGTCATCCTGAAAGGCATGTTGTCAAGTAAACTAGGTATTCAATTTTATTTTCTACTCAATTTTTCTGCCATTTGGAGCATATACTCAATTACCTGGGGTAGGGAACACTAAAAAAATAATTAGAAAAAGACGTAAAGCTACTTAGCAGTGGCCTGTCATACATCTAAAGCTGCCATTTTCAAGTACTTCTTCAAGCTTTTTCTCTAAATGTATTTGTATTTCAAAATGAAATGCAATTTACCTTTAAGCTTTCAGAAATGTTATTTCCTGTGGAAAAACAGTACTACTTTCTTTCTAGATTAAAGTGGGATAGCAAGCATCTATCAAGTCCCTTCACAGAATTTTCATTGTTTTGTAGTGAAGAGTTTAAAACAAGTAAATGCTTTTAAAATTTAGATTTTATCATTACTTTTGTAACTGAGAACTAGATAATACAGGTAGCAACTTGCTACTTATTCCTGTTACAGAGTATCTTCGATGCAGAAGATCTCAATTGGTGCAGCCAATGTAACAGGTAAAGGAAAATGGTTGTGCTTGTCTTGTTGACTTTTCATACCATCACAGGAATCACTAAGATTTAATTCTTAGAGCTGGTGAGTTCACTGCTGCTAGTCACATTTCGATTTATTTCTTAAAGAGGCTGCCCAGAAAAGCTGCTGCAGTAAATCTTCTAACATCATCACTGTGTGAACATGGCTTTTTCATTCTCTTGAATTAAATCTCTAGCCTAGATGGGAAAGTAATAGCAGATGACACCACGTACCAGTGACGCCAGCACTGAGTAGATGGCACACTGCTGGCAGGGACAGCTTCCCTCAGCACTGGCACTGATGCTTTGAGATTCCAGGTTGATGCAAGAGCTGTGCAAAAACCCACTGTGTTTCAATTTTTGTGCAGCTGCTTGACAGGTATTACTGTCAGGTAAGAAATCTGATTTTATTCTGAATTCAGGTACAACACTCTAGGAAAATTGCTCTGTGTGGGGAGGATTAAAAGTGAAACAGCTTCGTTTTGTTTGGTCTTGCACAAATTCTCAACATAGAAGTTGGGGAGCAGCATAGATTCCCTTTGCATTTAACAGTCTTAGTCTTGCAAAATTGTTTCTCATGAAAAGCTGGAATGCCATTTTAGCAATAAAAATAGCAGCACCAAGCCCTTATGGTGTTTCCTTGTCTTCACTTAAATGTTATTACTCATTGCATAAAGTCAAAACACTGTTGTTAAAATCCTTTCAGTATCATTTTAGTGTCACTGTTTGATGGAGACTGTGTTCACCACAATGCAATAGAATTAGTCATCTCCTTCCAAATTTTGGTACATTTCCCAAAAGACAGCTTTTAGGCTTGATTTGGGGTTTGCAGGCTTCTTTCAAGAGTCCCCCACTCTTACTGCTCTTACACTGTACTAATTCAATGTTTCTGATTTCAGATACTAAGATAGATGTGAAATAGTGAGAACCTTCCTACTAAGACTAACAGCAAGACCTCAGTCCCTGCAAGTTTTTAGATAATTCAACTAAGGGTAGCAGCACAGAGAACTGAATTACAGAATACATCTTATACTCGCTTCCAAATTCATTCTGTGTTTCAGCTGAATCCAGTACACTGAATCCAGTCATAGGAGATCAATGTCAAATGCTGAACACCTCATTAATGTACCTATGTGAGACACTAGAGGCTGTCTGTAGGTGGTCCATTCAGCTGCTGGATCTCTTGTTTGTTTTAACTAAATTAATTTCCTGGTGTTCTGAAGCAAGTTCTCTCCTCTCTCCTTAATAAATAAATTTTAATTGTTCTGCATTTGTTTGCTTTCTGTTTAGGCATGTTGCACTGGAGGATGCTATAAATAAAACAAGTAATAATGAAATAAACCCAAATTAAGTTATATAAATCATCAGCCATGTGATTCTTGTAATTTGTTATGTCACGCATTCAGAGGATGTAGCCCCGTGGAATTATTCAGACTTTCATCCAGTAGTGCAGTTTCAGTACTTTATTTTGAAAGTCTCTTAATAGCTAGTTTAAAACAAGAGAACAATTAAATGTAAAGTGTTCTTTATTAAATAAACTCAAAAGATAAAGCAAACTGTGCAGTTAAGAAAGACAACAATGTGGCCAAAGGATTTTTACAGCAGAAAACAAATGGCGGCAAATGAGCATTTCAGTCTAGCAGCCAAAGTGTCCTCATTTTTATGGAGTTAATTTCGGTCCTCAAATTGTGACTTGTTTTTTAAAAGATATGCTGCTAGGAATTCAATGGGATTGGGCGGTCTGCAAAGAAAAAAAGTAAATCAAAAGCAATTATTTTTTATTATATGAAATTAGGTAGCTGAAGGACCAATCACCTTCCCTTAAGAGCAACATAACTCCTCCAAACACTTCTAAGCACTGATATAGGGATGACCAACTACCTAGAGTGACTCTGTAAATTTCCAGTTTATGTCAAACGAGAAAGTTTTTAAAAAGGGTGTTAGTCACTGCTGGTTCAATATTGCTAAACTGCTAGAACAGTTACATACCCCACAGCCTGTAAGCATAAATACTGTATGTACATCACTGGATATGACATGCTTTTGCCTATTTCTTTAATTCATGCTATTTAGGGTAAAACTGAATCTCTGCTTTTTTGCTTAACTTTTTTTCAAGTGGTTATTGTGTAGCTTAGTGTATTAAGAGTTGTTTTCATGGCTTCTGGCAATTGAAACAAACACAACAAATCTTCAAGTTTGAGAAGTGCTGTAACTTGCAAGTAGTCAATAGTAAACTATTTATCATTGGCCTTAGTCTGTAGTTTTTTTAAAAAGAACTCCTCCATCTATACCATGTGAATCCTGCTAATCTGGATTCTGTCCACAGAATAAATGACACACTTATTCCACAGTAGGTCAAACCAAAGGTCTGGCAGTGAGCAAATATGCCTAAAAAGAGCACAAAAACAACAACAAAAATAGCAGAGATACTTCTTGGGACCATCCTTTTGGCTTCCAAGCATGTACCAATCTCTGAGCTAGCACCTTTAATAGTCTTGGGTGGATTCCTCTACAGCTTTGACCAGTTGCCTCTTGAGCACAAATAAAATGTTAATGTCCTCAACTGAAAGGAAAAAAATAGCTTAATTATGTGACCTGTGAAGCATCAGCCCTTTTGTTCATTATAAATTTGCTATCTGCTTCATTTAATTTGATTACTGTATCAGAAGAGATAATAAACAGTCCAACCCAATCCATCATCTCTGTGCTGCTGTGATTTAACAGGCTCCTAATATGTTTGTCCACAGAAGCCTCTTTTCTAGATATCATCTATTCAGTCACTCCATGTACAGATACCATTCCATACTTCTGACCACCTCACCACTCTCACTTTTTCACATTCTACCAGAATAGAGGGGAATTAAACATATATTAAAAACATAAGAACATCACAAATTTAAATAGTGACCTTATGCTTGTGTTTTACCCCTTTAATTTTAAGTTGGTTTTACCCCTTCAATTTCTAAGTCCTACCATTCAGAATTTATTTTTGATTAAAGCAGTGCATTGACATACACATGTTTCCACAAGGGTAATTTTCAGCTCAGAATCTAACATTTTGTTGGTAGTGTTTTTCACTACCCTCCAAGGTCCACAATTTTATGTTTATTTGGATTCAATGTTACTGTCAGTTTAAATTTTTCATGGCAGTCTTCGCAGTTTTATGAAGTTCCTGTGCAATTATTTACAATTGATCAGCTTAAAAAACAAACAGAAACACAAAACTCCCTAATCTATTCTGTAAAACTCTGTTTCATTAATAACTTTTGTCCGCCACTCCTTCAAATTGTTATAAGTGACCTTTTCTATTATTCTAGTGTTGAGCTCATTTCACCATGAAAATTCAACATTTACTTCTACCCTCTATCTCATATCTTCCCATCAGTTCCTCATCCATATAAAGACATTTCCTTTAATTCCAACAGCAACTCTTTAAAAGCTGTTAGTGAATAACTATGTGAAAAACTTTTTGGAAATTTAAACAGACAGAATGCATCATCTGCATTCCTCTTCATGTAAGCTTGCTGACTCCTTCGATAAACTCCAAGACTTAAAAGACCTGACAAAAATTGTGTTGACCTCCTCTCAAATACATCATTTATCCATATGCTCACTATCCTGGATGGTAATTTCTACTGAATCTCAGCCATGATCATCAGATGTACTGGGTGTTCCCTGAACATTTCTATATTCCTTTCAAAAAGAACTTAGTATCCACTAGTTACTTTCCTGTACAATTTTAAGCAGTAGCTTATACAGCAGAGCTGACAGTTCAGCTTTCTCACTCCTGAGGGTTTCTTATGCTCAGGTGTACAGCCAGTTTGACCTGGCAGGTTCATACTATTCAGATTTTTACCTCTATGTCCCCAGCCCCTCCTACCAATGATCCAATTTCACTCCTGTGATGAGCCCCCGTAAAGAAGATGGAAAAAAGGCGAGGTGAGGCAAGGGAAAGAGAAAGGGAAGGGGAAGGGAAGCGAAAGAGAAGGAAAAGGTTTGCCTGTCACACAAGTATCCAGAGTGTAAGGGTGGGGTATTAACCTCGGGCTGTATTTTATGTTGTGTCTGCAGCAGAACTCTCACACATGTCAGCTGAAGATCTGCACATCCCTCAGGTGTGCACATGGGGTGGACCTTCGTAGGTGCCTGATTTTGCTCAATTAGCTATCTGTACATTGCAGTTTAAATTCCCAACTCCTTTTGAAGTTCATACACTGTTGATGGTTTTTCTGGCTGTAGGTGCCATGATGCAATTATGGTCATCTATACCAACTTTTGATTGTATTATTTCAATTTGAGAGATGGTTACACGCCGTATGATTTGCCACTAGTGAGGATACACCAAAAGGCTAGGAATCAATTTTGTTAAGATGAACACCTGCTTGCTGTTATTGAAGGATGCCTTTCTATGCTGACTGGTAAAGAGAGCTGGGGCACCTTGACAGCATAATATTTACTCAGAGGATAAACCATCAGTCTGCTTCTTACTGTGTTGACAGTGCAGGCTCAGCCTCACCCTTCAGAAAGTGTTTTAATCTCTGACAAAGATGCACGTCATGCCTGATTCGTCTTTCCTTCTCTTAAATGTCAAGCAGAACTAGTTATAATTCCACACTACAAAAATCTTCACAACTAGAACATCCTCTTGCCTTACCTAAGGTGAATTATGTGATAAAATCAGTAACAAAATCCCTCCCATTTTTCCCTCCAAACTTCTGCAGCAGTGTACCTCATTGGGAGATCATGAATTCAGTCAGTAACTCCTTCCATCCCATGTGTACCTAAGTGAGGAACCCATCCTGCATGGTCAATCACAGTAATTCACAGGTTCATAAACCTGTTGTAACGATGACCTTACAAAGAGCAAAACCATATTTGGTGTGTGAGGCCTGAGAGGTGCTGCACTGCCCAAGTTTGAGACCTACATCTTCCTAGGAACAGAAGGAACACAGAAGCATCTTACCTTTCTTTTGCAAGAACAGCAAGTCCTTGTAGCAAGATAGGTACAACTGTCTGATCCAAGTAGGCACGTGTGGGTAATGACTGAAGATCCACCTTCTGCTTTGATGCTTTCTCAGCATTTAGTTTCTCATTTTCTACTATCCTCTGAAAAAAGGAAAAAAAGTGCATGAATGTTGGTAATAGCAGCCACATCTACTTCAAAGTGTGTGTCAAAGTACCCATCTCTGCAATTCGATGGCAATAATTTCTTTACATCTTTTGAGAATATTTAAGTGCATATTTTTCCTTGCACAAAAACCTAATCCAGAGGAACTTTCTGTTAAATACCTATGTTTCGGGGAAACAATGTTTAGAAGTTGTAAGTTTTCTATAATAGAAGACATCCAATCCCAGTAATTGTTATTTCTGCTTCTGCATTCACTGATTTGAACTCTACTTCACTAAGACAGGAATGACTGCTAACAAGTCTCAGTTAATGGTTCCTGTACACATATGCTTCCACCACAAAATGCTGAAAGCACAAGGAATTCAGGGGAAGCCTAAAAAAGGGGACTCTGCTAAAGTCAAGTACTTTTTGACTGTGCTCTACTCAAGTAGAGATGGATACTTTAAAGAAAACATATGCAAAATGCTTCCAGGTATTTTTGATCAAAAAGTGCTGAATCATCTTATACCATTAACTGTAGTTGAAAAGTGATGCCCTCCCACTGCCAGTAAACCAAATGTATTCAGTGCAATGTACATTAATCTACCGACATGGGACCAATGTGTTATGGGTCTGTAGAAACCATGGAAGTTGAGGCATAGAGACAAGCAGTTATCAGAGAGATGAGTCTTAGAAGATGTTTAAGAATAGTTTCTGCAAAAGCTTAGCACAGAGTAGGACGATAATAAAGGGAGATTGAAGGCTTTTCTTTAATAATAACAGTAAATAAATGCCATAGAGTTAGGAAGTGATTGTCCCAGTCTGCTCAGCACAGGTGAGCCTAATGTGGATGGCTTTTTTGTGCCATAACATATATCTGTATCTCTCACAAATAGCAATAGAACAGATAATACTCATAAGAAACTTTAAAAAAACCCCAACTCATTAAAAGGCTCATTATTTACTTCAGTACCATTTAGTACAATGGAAGTAGCACAACAGAAAATATATTTACAGCCATTTCTGCAAGGGACAGGTATTGCTTAGCTCCACTGAGAATATTACATTTTCTGAAGTTAGACTCAGGATTCAGTTGTTACCTCTACGTTTTCAGTGAGGCCGTATTCAGAATGAGGATTTTCTGGAACCTGTAAAAAACCACATGGTTAGCAAAGCTAAAATGCTCCTTTTATACATATATTATACTGCACACAAAACATTTCTTGTAATACCTGTGGCTGTCCCTCCATAATCTGTTCTCCCTCCATGATTCGAAAAGTGAAATTGGATGGATGTGCAGGAAGATCTTGGAAAGCAATAAAAAAACTGGTCAGCAGGCTGAGATGAAGCCCATGGGAGTTAAGTGATATTGCATCACTTGGTTACTAGTGGCTACCAAGACACAATTACTAGAAAGCAGAGCGAGTTGCTCCGTGCTCCCCCCCCCGCGCCAAACTTGAACTGGTTTCTCCCGCACGCAGAACGGAGAAGTGCCTTTAAGTTTCGCGTTACGTCCGCTGAAGAGAGCAGGCACTGGGATTAGAAAAGACAGCACTCTTTCCCCCGGGAAGCCGGAGACATCCCTTTCCCTCCTTCCTGCCGTCCGTCCCTCCCGTGCCCACCACCCCACAGCGCGTCGAGAGCCCCCGCGGGCAGGGCCGGGTTGGGGCCGCGCCGCAACCGCGGGCCACGATAGCTGACTTCCGGG
>JANPWX010000007.1:1711744-1754995 GCA_024734555.1 Trochalopteron elliotii | reverse complement strand
CGGCGACGCGCCCGAGCCCGGCGGGGCGCCCGAGACGGTGCGGGCGTGCCACAAGCGGGCCTTCGAGTGCATCTCCATGGCTCTGCGCATCGACGAGGACGAGACAGGTAGGGAGGGAGCGCCCGCGGCTGCCCCGGGGTGCAGGAGGGGGCGGGAAGGCCCTGTTCCTGGAACCGCTTTCAGCTAAGAGCAAACAAAATCCTTTCCTGAGAGAAACGCGGGCTGCGGGCGGTGTGTGCGGGGCTTGAGCCGTGCTGTGCCCGCATGCGGTGGCGGTGCTTTGGTGCCCGGCCCGGTCCGTCCCTGCCGCAGCCCGCAGGTGCGGGTCGGATCGCAAAGCTGCGGCTCGGGCTCGTTCCCCTTGCAGTACAAGTGATTGTCTTTCTCCCCCAAAAAACTTAAGAGTTTTCGCCGCGGAGGTCTGGGTGAGGCGATGAAAAATTGCAGGCGAGTATGTGACTGTAACTGGCCTTCACCAAGCCAGCTGGACAACAAAAGCACCAAGAACAATAATAAGGGTGCATCCTATAATGCACTGCCTGACAAACGGTGTGAGTGCTGAAGTGAGGCTTCTTGGCTCTCAAAATGCCCATTTGGAGTGGTGTGACTTTTAAAGAAATAAATATTTGTATTTTGGCAGTTTCTTAAAAAAAATTTTTTTAAACTGTTTGACATGTATACTGTTAAAAAACGTAATAACCTACCACTGTGATGAGAAGATCTTAAAGAGGACGTTTAGGGTTCAATGAAATATAACAGAGGAGTGAGGATTTTTTTGTTATTATTTTTTGTAGAGCATTAAAAAATCCAACCAAACAAAATACTTGATACTGATTTTAATTTAATCATTTATTCTAAATGCAGCAGCATGATTCTGTCTGCCTGCAGAAGGCAGGCCTTTGGGGCATGCTGTGCTGGTTTTTAAAATTCTCTGGAAAAGTCAGAATGCTTTACTCTAAACTTTCAGTTGAGCCTTAATGAAACTGCTATCCTAGAGGAGGAGATTAAAAATATAGGAGTAGGCCTTCAATAGAAGCCACATGCTGGGAGCACCATAAAAGCGTGGGATGTGTCCTCCTTTGCGTTGACAATTTGGGAGTGGCAGTGGTATGCTCTGGGAGAGAAGAAAAACCTGCATCATGTTCAGCAAGGTTAGTTCAGCACAGATGTACAGTGAGAGAGCACCGAGGGTCATAGGAGCAAAGCATGAAAGAAGGTGAGGTAGCTGAAAGCTTCGGTGTTGTTGATGGTTGTGGCTCTGTGAGGAATAGCAAAGTCTTACCTTGTCAGGCACCTGCTCCACTGTTGTGACCTTTAACTGTTGGTGGTTTGGAGGGTAAGCCCTTAAAGACTTCTAATCATGGACTTGCTCTGTAGATACCTGTAGGGTGATCATACATGAATTAGCTGCACAGGCCATACGTTTAGTAAGGGGATCTTTGCTGCTAATATGAGCAGTTGCACAACTGTTACAGCCCTGCAATTGCATTACACAGTCCGCTGAGAAAGAGCTCCCTTTAATACATAGATTTGTTATTTGCTTATCTGATTTTACCAGAATACTTGTCTATCTTTGTTGTTGGTGGGTTTTTTTTGTTTGGCTTTTTTTGGATGTGTAAACAGGCTTTTTATAGCTTCAAAGAGAAAACCCTATGTTAGACATAGTGTGTGAAATGGTTGGAATTTCTGAATTGTTTAACAGCCTGTTAGTTATTTGGTATTTTTGCTGTTAGTGGGAGCAATGCATACTTCAGTAATTTTGATAGCACTTCTGGTAATTTTTTATGCTTCTGAATTAGTGGGGCAATTATTCTTGTTTTGGTATTTTCACAATTAAGCCTAGTGTCTTTTCCTAAGAGAGCACATGTGGTGTGTTGACCCCTGCAAGCAGTTAAGCATCCACACAGCTGCTTATTTACTCTTCTCAGTGGGACAGGGGAGAGCATAGGAGGAGCAAAAGTGAGGGGGGGGAAAAAGAAAGTGAGGAATCTTTTCAAGAAGTGATTGCCTTGAAAGACAGCCCCCATCCAGTTATTCACCTACCCAGGTTTTTATTGATGAGCATTATATTGCATGATGTAGAATATTCAGTTGGCCGGTTTGGGTCAGTCATCCTGCTATTGTCCTCTCCCAACTTCCTGTGCACCCTCAGCCTACTCACTGGGGATCTAGATGGGAAAAAGAAAACCTTGAGGTTGTGCTGTTCAGCAATACCCAAAGCATTTCTGTGTTATCAGCTGTTTCAGTTACAAATTCAAAACGCAGTGCCATTGGGGCTGTTTGAGGAAAATGAGTTCCATTCTGCCAGAGCCAGTATAGCAAATCAGCAACTTCCAAGGAATGTGGCATTTATTGTATTTTTAATGTCACAAGCACTGAGAACTAGTCAGCCGTTCTGTGTGGAGTTGGAGCACAACCTCTGCAAACAACTTGGTGTGGTATTGTGCTTTTAAAACTTTCTCCAGTTAAAAGCTGGAAGTGGAATTTTAATGATGACCTTGGCATGTTTGCAGCTGCCCCGAAGAATAGCAAAGCAATTCAGGCTTTGTTAGCAGAGGTAGCTGGAATAATCTCAAGCTAGATTTTTATTTAGCTATAATCAGTATTAGATTTACGATTTACACTGCAGGTGAAACTTTCTGTGGGTGGTGGGGAGAAGAAGCTTAAAGAGAATGTCTAAAGAGAGGATTGAAGTCACTCACCTTGGGTGATTTAATTTATCTAGCTTTGTCCTTAACAGTCAGGATATATGAGGCTGTTGAAGAAAGGGCAGTAATGGGATGACTTCCAAGGTGTGTGGTGTTCGTGGCTGTAGGCAAGTGCTCTGTGGTTTGTGGTGGTAAGAAGAGCAAAGCATGAAATTACCTGCACAGGGGAGCTTGCCAAATGTCATTATTAAATATTTTTTTTTTTATCTGAAGAGGAGCAAGAGAAAACCCTGGAGAGGATTCTAGAAATGCATTGAAATATTTTTACTAATGCTGAAATTTGCTACAAGATAGGTTTGAGACTGAAATTATCAAAAGATTTGAGTGTAGAAGCATACAACATTGGTAATTGGCACTTAGGAATAGTTTTGTGAGATGCCATGTCATCTGAAACTAGGGTAATGATATCTGAAGTTTCACTGTAGGCATTTTTAGTTTTTTTCTACCATTAGTAGCTTGTTAATGCTGATCAGGTTTTTAGTTCTAATACCTAATCTGTGGAAATGCATGCTTAGTGTGATATAATTATGTTGCAAAAGCATTTTTCTGTATGCAGGCAATTATATTTTTTAATGCAGACTATTTATAGAAAGGGAGCAATATGAAGTAGGTATTAATAGGTCTTTGGTGGTTGACTTGCACTCCTGGTGTCACATAGCTTAGGTCAGGCATGGGCATGTTCATGGTTGTGTTTCCATGGACGTGGTTGGTACAGAGGTGTGCTCTGACTCTACTTGTGCTTCACGTGAAAGCTGGCACACACCTGTAATTCAGGAGTTTCACAACAGCATAAAAAAAGAAATACCCTCCTGACAAATGAGCTGCACTGTACAAAAGTTAACCAGAGAAGTGTCCCTCATCTCTGTCCTGTAGTGTCTTAGACTTGTTGCTTTTCTTCTTGAGTTTCTGTGCTTCTAGTGTTACTTTGGCTATTACTAGTGTTATTATTGGCTATCAGTGGAATATTAAGAGGCACATCTCTAGCTGATGTTCCAGAAGTAAAACCTGTTAATTTCACCATTTCTGTTGGGAGAGAATATGTGTAGGTGAGCTTTTTAATCTTTTTTTTGGGGCAGGGGGAGGAGGGGATTTATTTTTTAAGGCAGATGAAAACTTTCTCTTAAAACAGGCAAAAGTGATTTGAGGCTGGTGTAGTACCTGTTTTTAATAGAAAACCTTATTTGGTATTTAAATAGATATGAAGTTGGCAGTGTCCCTTTAAGACTTTCTTTAAATCACAAAATTTTGTACAAATGTCTCCTCTCTCTTACTTGTTTTATCTAGCATTATATAGAACCATTCCTAAGCTTTAATTCATTCAAGAAAATAATGGGCTCACTTCCTTTTTAAGCAGGACAAAAGGAACAAGCTGTTGAATGGTATAAGAAAGGAATTGAAGAACTGGAAAAAGGAATAGCTGTCTTAGTAATTGGTCAAGGTAAGCCAGTTTTGAGTTTTGTGGAACTGATTTTGGGTTATGGCTTCTTTGAAGTGAGATATCAATATTACTAAATATGGTAGGGGCTAGGTGCAGTCTGCTGTATGAATTATTTCATAAGGATCTTTCTTGTTCCCATTTTAGCTGTAGGTGAACTCTGGTCCATTTCTCTCTTCCACCTTAATATTCTGGTCTATATCACATGCAAATCTTGCTCCAAATATTTTCAGACTCTGCAAAATCATAAGGAGTTCATGAACACTGTTAAGTAAAACACATGATTTCTTATATAATGGGAGTGGCAAAATACTGAGTTTTGATTTGATTTTTGTTGAAGTTGACAGTTCATGTTCTCACTTATGCAGAATTTTATATTCCCTTCAGTATAATCTAAAAAGAAACCTCCCAATTTGGAATGGTCTGACATTGTGTTTCTGAATAACTTAGGCCAAAGTAACTGAACATTTCCAACAGAGGAAGAAAGCCATCTCTCTATATGGAAATATTTTAACCTTTAGTGTAGAAAGAGGTATGTAACACAGAAATGCAGGTGTAGGTGAAGGACTTGTTGAGAATTTCTGTCCTGAAAATAATATTATAATTACAATAATAACAACCCAAATCACCCCTGCCCCAAACCTAAACCTGTAAGTGTTTTTGCAGACTTACATTTTGTTCCTCGACTGTGTTTAAAATTATATGGTGATCTTACTTACGGGGCAGTACCAGTGGTATTTGATAGAACCTGTATAAATTGCACAGTTTTAAAAAAACGCTTGACTTGAACAGACAATATTTCTTAGGAGGTGGTGGTGTTAATGTCTAATTCTGTATGTTTTGAAATGTAAAGGGACACAGTCAACTGAATTTGAATCTGTTAATTTTGTCAAAATGAATTCTTTCAAATTGTACTTGCCTCTCAGTCACTTTTCAAACTTTTTAAAAATCTTTATTTGATTTCTCTTCTGAGAAATGCAGGAACAAGGGACATATTAGAACAGCATGAAATGTTAGACAATATGCAAAGCAGTGTTTGGGTTCCCATCACTCAGTAAGCACCATTGTAAAGCAGATAGTGTCAACTAACCTTAAATTCTTGATTAAATAGGAAGCTTTAGAGATTTTGCCTTAGTTTTGTAATGAAGTTCTGTGGTGGAGGGGATAGATAAGACGTGGGGGGAGGAAGAGGGAAGGCTGGGTATCAGTATTTTAGCACTTGAAGTTAATTTACTGAATTGTGTTTTAACATGGATTTTTCTTTGTAAGGTGATCAGTGTGAACGGGCTCGACGTCTCCAATCTAAAATGATGACAAATTTGGCAATGGCCAAGGATCGGTTGCAGCTTTTAGGTACCACTTACAATTCATGACTTTGGAGAGTTTGTAATTATTTGCACAACTTCATTTAATGTATTCTACTGAAATACTACTTTGATTTTTAAAGTGAAGGAATCATTATCTTTGTAGGGTCTCTTTAGTTTAATTTTTAGTTGAAAGTAAGTGCTGTTGATGGATTTTGAAAATGGAATTTCATGACCCACTTTCAGGTATAAAAGTAACTGAGAAGTCTTTATATCCTAGTACACTTGACTCATAAAATGAGAAGGTCTTGATTAACTCCTGATGGAGTTTGTTCAGGGTTTTTCTGTTAGTACTGTAGTGAAGTTTATGATATATTGCTGATCATGAGTGCCAAGTGTGCTTCCTGTAAGTGTAACTATTTCACATTCTGTTGATTTTGCTGTTACTTATATTAAGAATATTCCTTATTATTGGTAAATAATAATGATGATGATGATAATTCTTTAACATCATGTAGACCATAAGGTTGTGAAATTCTAATTTTCTTGATTCTTTTCTAGTAGTGTTCTATTTTAAAATTAGAAGGTAAGGTCACTTTTTTCGGAAGCATAGTGTTGTATAGCTTTAGCTTTATTAAAATTAAGTGTTGCACATAAACTCTTAACAGTGTAAAGATCGTCCCATCAAGCAACAGACCTATGGCTCTATGTAGTGCATCATCTAAATTTAAAACTTTGAAAATGCTTTCAGTTCAGTCAATAAAATAAGGATTTATTTTTTGATTGCTCTTTAAGGATACCCTAACAAATGTACTTGATTTTAACTTGCATATCTCAGCTTTAATCTTACCCTCTCTTGTGTCAAGTTCTACTAACTCATTCTTTTAGGAGCATATAGAGCAGATGGGAAAACTTGGGCTCTTTTCTCCTCTTACACTTTGTGGTTCTGTGGTCCTAACTGGTCATTGACAGGGAAGTTGTGACAGTCCCAAGGAAGTGACCCCCTTTTGTTTCCCTTGAGTTCCTAATGTCTTTAGTCTTTTTTGAAAAAAATTGAAGGGAACAGGAGGTGTAAGAGGCATCTGTCTTCTATGCTTTAATATGGTTGTTTCTTGGTACTGTTTTAGTATATAGGGGAAAGATATTTTCCACTTTTTAGAGTTAAAGGCTGACTTCTAGAGGAAATATGAACTAGAGCACAATAGAGTGAAAGTGATTACATGCTAGTAGTCTTTCATAAGGTATGGCTTGTTGCACACATCCTGATGGCAAGTAATTAGAATTTCTTTCTAGAAAAAGATTTGCTGTTCCTCAGAGCTTGAAGAAACAGTGTTTGTATTTTGTGGGTCGTGCTTCATCCTTGCCTGTATTTTAGTAGCGCTTGCAATGTTAAGTTGCTTACTTGCTGTGATCTGATTGAAAAGAAACAAAGGGTAAAATTCACAAAAAACCCTAAAGTTGAAGTATATTCATGTCTACTACCAGAATGTGTAATCACATGCTGTTTGTTTGCTTCATTCAGAGTGCAGATTGAAAGGTAAACAGATAGAGTAGTGCTTATTATGTTAGTCAATGTAAAATAATGTTTTATTTTATTCTTAAATTATCAGTTTAGTACTTTATTCTGCCTAGGTTCTTGTTAATTTTTACTGAGGATGTGCTTCATACAGTGTACCTAAAAGTGAAATTAGGATATAAAGGACCAAGTGAAGTCATGTGCCCTTTAGAAAGACAAAAAATGTGGTTTGGAGAGATATTTCAATGGCTTTAAATCCCTGCAAGTTTGATCATTAGGGTTCTATTTGAGTTATATTTTATGCCATCTGACCAACTTTGAAGTATTGACAGCATCTTTTTTATTATTTTTGCTGTCATTTTACATGGGTTTTGTAGAAATTTCAGGTAATCTAGAGTTGAATTCAGTGTGCCATTCTAAACACACTTTTAGCCTGTTACTTACAGTAACAGATATTTGGAAGGTTTTGTGTGGTGTAAAGATCTTTTGCAGTTGAATTAAGCATGAGACTCTTGAAGCTGTTACAGTTTAATGAAGTGATTTTTCCTATTAATTGAATGCATAAGAGTGTTGTCTGGTAGCTTTGTGGAATTTCTCCCTTACTTAGGTCAGAAAAGGCAAATCCTTTATTGCATTAGCTGAAAGGATAAAACAAACCAGACAATAATACCAAATAGTTCATCCTGCTTGCTAGGTGGAGGTGTGATTGCAGACTGCCTAAGTCAAATGCCATCCAGTCAAGCAGGTTACATTGGTAGTACATAGAAAGCAAAAATTGAATCATGCTGACTACAACTGTCCCTTGAAAGTGCTCAGTGTTGTTTTTGTTGGGTTTTGTTTTTAAGTGTTGGTGTATCAGTGAAAATTTAAGTTGCATGACCCCACTTATGGGGGTGTTTTACACCCCTGGTGAGAGTGTGATGTCTGATCACACCCACGTGTTACCACTGTGTCATCACACCATTGATGCCTTTTAATGTTGGAAGAGGATGGAGCTTCCCACCATGGGTGATGGGTTTTCTACTTTCAGCCCTGTTTTCATCCTGAGTCCAAATTATTTTTCTTACTCTGTTGAAAGCTGTACTGTGACACAGTCTAAAGGCTAAAGTGGCTGCTGGTGTGTTTCAGGTCACCTCAAGGGGACTTGATGGCTTTGACAGTCTATTGACAATATTGGGTTGTGCTGGCTGTCAGGGGATGTGAAAGTTCTTCCATTTGATTTGGTGGTGGCCCCCCATTTTTGATGTGGTTTAGGGTGTGTTTCTTGTGTGGTTAAACCTTGCTTTGATGGTCTTCACACACCTGGTCTCTCCTGGATGACTGATAACCCATGTTGGAGTCATTAAATTTGATGTATTTAGAATGACAGGAGGGTATTTGTTTTCTACCATCGATACACAGGATTTGGCAGCTTGTTGTTCATAAAGATAGATGGCTGTAATGGCCAGTGCAACACTATTCAGTTCTAATGCTGTCTGTGTGTTTTACCTATCTGTGTGCTCTCATTTCGGAGAGACTTTCTGTAGGGGCACAGATTTCTGTCACAAATGCCTTCTTGTGTATTTAGTGTAGGTTCAGTATTTTGGTTGAAGGATGTATGTGACACATAATTCAAATATCTGTCATCAGTATCCTCTTTTAAGGGTATTAATATTCCTCTATTCTGCCTGTATAGATACAGTCTTCAATGGACCCCTTTTGGAATATTTCACTTTCTTGGAGGAGATGGTGCTTTTTTGCTTCAGGCTTATGTTACAGGGTAGCATTTTTTTAGTAGAAATTAGTTTCCTTGAACTCAAGCTCTGGTGTTTCCTAAATAAGACAGTGGCTGCAGTACTTTTTTTTTTTGGTAGGTTTATGTCAGCATTGTATCATCAAGGTGAAATAATGAATGAGAATCTGTAAACTTTGTCCATGTCTGGAAAAATAGGAAGAAAGTATTTAAATGGAAGATGATGATATCCTATAATTCCCTGGAATAATATTTAAAAGCTCAGTTTATTTTATTTCTGATATTCCAGAGGTTCCTACAGCTATATTGGCCTTAAAGAACGGTGATATATTTGCTTTTTGAAATTTTATGTCCAATACTAAAATGACAGGTTAATAGGTAATGTGATGAGGGGAGTCCGAATTGAAACTGGACAACAGTTGGATTATGTGTTTTCCTTTTTCTTTGGTTGGAGTTCTGGAGTTCCTGAATATGTGGAACTAGCTAAGCATTGATAATTGTAGCATTGAAGTAAGTAGCATTTCCTGAATTCCTGCACAAGCCAGTTGATGTTCTAATGTGACGCTCACTAGAAAGTCTTTTTTTTGTTAAGCTCAGAAATGTTCTCCAAAACTCAGCTGATTATCTAATATCTTAAAAATCTATTAAGTCTATCCCATGCACTGGGCAGGGAGTAGACCATTCTGCTGCCTCCTTTGGTAGTGCTGTGTCCACTGAAGTAGTACACACTCTGCAGTCAGTTGTACTGAAAGGACTTTCCTTACCCTTCTGGAGAGGAAAGCTTAGGAGGGTAATTTTTTGGCAGTTGCAGAGCTTGTGGTTGTTCATAGGCTGTTCTTGTGTGACTGACTCTTTTTTGTTGTTGTTGTTTTAGTCTGACTTTTCAAAGCTTTCCATTTAAGATAAAGTAAACCTTGTGTACACATACTAACCTTGAACTTCAACTTTTCATATTTGCCTATGACTACCAAGCTTTCGTTCTAAACCACATCTTGTTCAACCTAAATGTTATTAAGCCATCACTTTAACTGTGAGTATAAAGATACTATTCAGGAGAGCTAAGCAGTGAGTGATCAGGAGCAAGAGGAAGAAGAAAGGAATGAAGCAGAAAGATTAGAGAAAGATCTGTAACAGGTAAAGAAGCCTAAGGAAGGAAGTGCTCATGCTTGTTGGTTGTACCATCTACTCTGAATGGCACTTCTTCCTCCAGACA
Source organism: Trochalopteron elliotii (assembly GCA_024734555.1). Classification (NCBI taxonomy): domain Eukaryota; kingdom Metazoa; phylum Chordata; class Aves; order Passeriformes; family Leiothrichidae; genus Trochalopteron; species Trochalopteron elliotii. The sequence goes on along the minus strand of JANPWX010000007.1, from coordinate 1,745,087 downwards.
GGAGGAAGAAGTCTTTCATGATCTTAATTGTGTACATTTTCAGTAGAATTTGTCTGCTTTTGCAGTATATGCTTTCATATTACCAGAGGACATCGCTTCTCTGGTTGGCATCTCTTTTCTTGCAGCTTCTTGGTAGTGTTATCAAGAGTGGGCAGAAGGGGTGAGCAGAAGGGAAAAAAAAGAGGGAATGAGGGAGCTTGACAGTGTATGCCTTGCATCCTTACAGACCGTGGTTTGGTTGGTTTTTAAAATGAGACGGGTGTACATGAAATAAAGATGGGAGAGGCAGTAAAGGGCCCCAAAAGTGCTGCCTAGAGGTCTTTAACTGCAGCGGGAAAAGAGGAGTCGTAGCTGAGCTGCAGAGAACAAGTAGTCCTTAACTTTTCTTCTGTGTTCGCAGCCTTACACCTGTTTGACTTATGGGTTAGCTGTTTTTCATTACTTCTCATTACTTAATTTCTTTCTCCTTAATCTTTAGCTTTATAAATATTGTATTCAGGTGTTTCTGAAGTTAATCTTCCTAAAGAACACAGTTTGCATGATAATTTTACTGACTTAATTTCAAGGCAATTAAATATCTAAATAGAGTTCTCAAAAGACAGTTGTAATGTATCTATGGTGTTCTGCTTGAAGTTTGAAGGTTTCTGTAAAATGTTAACTGGCTGTTACTACTTAAGTGGAACATTTATTAAGCAGAGAAGTGAGGACTCCTTGCACCTGGTCAAAAGTAACACCTTGAAAAGGACTTTCAGAAATGTGTTATCAACATAAATATTTATTAAATTAAATTGAGTTAATCCTGAACATTGTTTTTGAGAAGTAACTGCAATCACTAGACTGGAAAGATCGTTGTAATTAACTCAGCCATAAAGGGTGAGTTTTAAAGCTGTTTTCAGTCATGCTCATACTAACAGAATTTTCTTACACATTTGCTGAATGTGTAGAATAGGTAGAAATATTCCTTTTATCTTTAACTATAACAAAGCCGAACTTGACATTTCTGTGTTCAACATACATAAAATTTTCTTGGTTCATTTTTGGTTTTTGTTTGTTTATTTTGTCCTTTTTCCTCCCTCCCCCTCTGTTCCACTATGTAGAGAAGCTGCAGGCAGTTTTGCAAATTTCCAAGCCGCAAATGGAGGTCTATAATGACAGTACTAACCTGGCATGCCGCAATGGACATCTCCAGTCAGGTGGGTTTGGTTTTACCAGCACCTCTTGAGGGGATGTCTCTCACTTCCTGGTGTATTGCAAGGCAAAATAATGCAATGCTGTATTCTGGCCCCACCAGCTTTAAAATAAAATGATTTATATTTCTGTTTTTAAAGGCTTTGTATAAAATACATTCCATCCTTTCCATGGCTTTGACAACACTGTTTTATTTTGTAGCATTCAGTTTTCTCTTACAATGACTGTCCTAGAATTCAAATCTATATACTAAGGCAACATTTTAGAAAATACTTCTCATGTAACATTCTTCAAGGAATTACGTTAAACCTGGTTTAGAAAGTCTCAGTGTTGGATATATAGGTTATATGTTGTATAATATAGAGCCTACATTAATTAGCTCTTCCTTTATGATATTGTGAATGTGCGTTAAGCAACTTTAAATTTCAGGGTTTTTTCACATCAAGAAAGTGGTATGCAATTGAAATGAGGGGGAATGACAGCAGCTCTTGCATTTTTGTCAAAGAGCATTGTTTTAATGCTTGCCCAGAAGACTGAACCAAACTTACTAAAATAGCAGAAATAAACTTTTTTGTCCATAAATAAGGTGTAAAGTTGAGGAAGTCTGATTACCCAAAGTACTGGATGTTTGCAGCTGTGAGATCCCTGATACAGTACCATGAAAGTCAGGCTGTTAACAGGAATCTGAATTTCCTAAATGACTGGGGCCTATGCTCTTGTGCTTGCTTTTTCTATCTTTTTGGGGTGTGGGGCAAGGGAGTGTTTTTGTAAGAACATACTAGTAACCCATTTTTTTCTTAAAAGCAGTGTAAAAATGTGGTTATGCTTCAATCTGTTAATTATCTTGCTGCTGTTCTTCCTTTTTATGTGTAAAACAGTATTTTCATATGGACAGCTCTAATAATTTAAAAACACAAAGTAGATGACAGAATTTCTTAGAAAACTACAAAATCAGTTTGCAGGCTATTTCAGATAAGAGGGCTATTGTCTCTACCTAAGAAGGTAGAGGAATTTCAGAGGTATTGAGCCACAGGGCTCTGGCATAAGCTTAGTTTTCTGTCTGTGGAAAGTATTACCTGCCCTGTTGCCTAATCAGGTTGGGCTTTTAAAAGTTCAGGATTTTGTGACATATGAAACATGGTCATTCTTAGTTTTAACATAAAACAAGTGTCTTTTTGCCCATCATTTCTTCTAAAATTATATTGCATTCTTTTATTTGGCTTTAAAGTTCAAAGTGTTTACAGGTGTTTTTTTGCTTCACAATTTTGTGTAAGATTCTATTCTCACAGCTATGTTCTACATTTTTTAAATTTCCAAAGTGTTACTGATTTGAGATTCTTTGTTCTCTCAAGATAATATTTTTGTATATGTACTATTTCCTGACCAATTTACTTGATTCTAACACAAATGACTACCTATCCCTGTCTTCAGCATTTGTAGTTTCCAAACTTACATTAGTAGCTAGAGATTTTTTCTTGAAAGTTTGTCTTCCAGACTTATACTGAGGTTTTTCAAGACCACATAGCAGTAGTATCACCTGCCCTTCAGTTGCAAAGCCCCTTCAGAGGGCTATGCAGTAACTTGTCTAAAGAGTAAGTAGGTAGCCTTGACCCAAACCTTTACTTGCAAATAGTATTAATTTAATATTAATCACTCTTCTTCTCATAGCAGTCTTAAATTAGATGTAAGACAATTTACCTATATTTTTCCCCTCGAATGTGCTTGTTTTCCTTTGCATTGTGGATTGTTTTTTTTTTTAAAACAAGCTAGGGAAGAAGATTATGCCAGTCTTGCCAAAGGCACTTTGAGTTTTATGAACTCATTTACTAGTCATACAATACTTAAGAGTATTACAGTAATGCCAGTGGATACCATTTTACATGTAAATCTGAGCATGATGGATGGCCAGAGAAAGCATTACATTGCTATTACCTCAACATGAGTACTGTGCAGCTAGCTAGTATTTTATCTCAGTTTTCACATGGAAGGAGTTGCTGGCTTGTCTTTAATAGTAGACATATATTGGCAATGTTTGTCATGGTGCAAAAGTTGTATTTTTAATACTGAAGTTTTCAAAGGAGTTCCCTGAGTAGAAGAACAAGTAGCAATAAAATTGTTTTTAACTGCAGAATTTGACAAAAGCAGATCTTTGATGTGGCTCTGTCCGTTCAGAAACTACATACATGAAGTTATGGATAATTCTAGACTGGTGGATTTTTCTTCCAGCTTGGTGTCCATGGACCATGTACAATAACTCGTTTTAGTCCCTTTATATTACTTGTCAGTAGGCATATGTAGGGAATTTCTGAGAAATATTCCCTGATGATTTCTAAGATGTCACAACTAAAGGCTGGAAATTGTTCTGCAGTACTGGAATCACTGCTGTTAATTTGAATTTAAACTTTCTTTTGGATGCTTAAGAAGTTAGAGACTAGAAGCTTGTTTATTGACATGTGCTTTAATCTGATTTAAATAAAGAAAAGAAAATATAATGGGTTTGCTTTTTAGAAATATAAAGGTTGTTGTTATATTAAATAAATGAGCTACAGCTGCATAATTTTAAGATTGTTTTTGCATTTCCAAGTATTTAATATAATCAAGCTTCTCTTAGATTTGTTCAAACATTTTTGTACTTTACCTTAAAAACCAGTGTAATAAGTATCTATGTTATATAATACAAACTTTGAACATTGCTCTCTGTAAGGGAATCTGAAATTGGGCACCTGTGTCTGCAGCTTATCACAATTTAACTGGTAGAAAACCCCACACAAAATTTTGCTACTTGCTTGTTTGTAATTTGTGTTGTGTGTGTATTTGGATGGCAGATTAAAATTGCAGGGATGCTTTCAGGGCCAGACAGCTATTATGTCTGTAATCCAGTGGCGTTAGCCTCGAGCTATAAAGTAAATTATTCTGTCCAGAATTAGAGAGTAAAATCAAACTGATTAAGCATCTATTGCTATCCTGTAAGTATATGTGACATAGACAGTTGAACTGTTCAGTGTTTCAAATACACTTGAAAAATTCCATGGTGTCTCTGTGATTAGAGCATGTTTTAGATACTTCCTTACAGTTTCAGACAGAACAGTGAAACATTTGGCAAAAGGCTCCTGCAGGTATTATGAAGGCGTTAAAGTCACTTGCTGTGTATTTCCAGTCTTTCAGTAGATAACAAATAAAAATGGGTAAGAAATGTGTTTGGGGGGTTTTGCATTTGTTATGGCAAAATATGTATCTTGCATAATGGAACAGTAGGAACTGTCTGACTTGCGGTGTTCACTTAAACACCTCACACTTTAGAACTAGATAAACTTTAGATAAAATGTAATTCTGAATGATTTGATAACATTTTTATTTGTTACTTCAATGAAAATTTGTATATAAAATGAAGTTTCCCTGTGGAATTGACATTCAACAAACAGCTATGTTCAGAAGCTTCATCAGTGCTTTTTTCTGTGCTACCCATCAGGACTGACAACAAAATGTGTAAACTTACTGGTCCCGAGTCCTGGAGGTGCAGTTAGAGTAAATTGTTATTTGTATTAAACCATGTCTCTTTTTCCTTCTTTCCTCCCTTCTGTTTCCAGCTTCCTGAAATACTCCTTACCTGTGCAATTTTATGACCCTCATAATGGAAGTTATCTGTGTATCATTCTCAACGTGTGGGAGTAGTTCTGGGAGAGTTGAGATAATGGAACAGCAAGTTAGGGTGAAGGACATGGAGAAAAACTAATTTAGGTTTTTGAAGCTTTCCCATGTTGACTTCTGTCGGAGTCCAGGGCATCCCTTTGGGTGACCTGGGACCTGAGGAAGAGAATTTGAACCCTGGACAGGGGGGTGTGAAGCCGGTCCAGGGGGTTTGGAGACCTTGGCACACAGCCCGGAAAGACACTGAGTTTGATTTTAGTCCATGGGAAAAGCTTCCAGCACTAGGAGAATAATTGCAAACCTCAAGGGTGTGAAAATAGTAGCTTAGCACAGCACGGGGTGAAAAATTTTGTAGTTTTAGGATTCTTAGTATAGAGGTAAATGGGGGACAAGATGGAGGATTTAGGGTGTTGCCCTAAGTTCTTCTCCTTCTTCCTCGTCCTCCATCTTCTGAGGTAGTGATGACACAAAGTAGTTTGAGGGGATTGGGTTAAGGTACAAGTGACCTTTCTAGTATAGGCACCAGGCATTGGCACAAGTTAGTAAATAATGGACACGTAGTTATCTGTATAAGAGTAGAGCACTGCCTCACCGAGGGGCAGTCGCCTCGTGTCCCAGCCGCTGTCCGGACCTCGGCTGGGTGCAGAGAAAATTCTGAGATATCAAACAATAAACAACACGAGAAACCTGAAAACAAGGCCTTGGAGACTCTGCTTTTTACGTGATGCAGCTCAGGGCTTTTAGAGGGCCAAGGACTCTTAACAGCCGGAATCTCGGGTGAGAAAACCAAACCCGAGAACTTCAAGCCAGCTGTGCAAATGAGGTTGAGGTGGGCTAAAAAAAAACCCAACCAAACTGAGTGCCACCTTTTGATTAAACTGGACCAGTCAAAGTGCTGAGTAGCTAGATGTGTTAATAGATTCATATACTGCTTTCTGAACTTGAAAGTTACTAAATACGCCTAATTTTAAAGAATTTTTGACTTGGAAATTCCTGTGCAGGAATGACTAAATAAATGTATCCAGGTCCGGAGCTGTGTGTTATTTAGTCAGTAGCCAGTTTTGGTGGTTTTTCTTGTTTTGTTTTTTGTTTGTTCATTTGTTTTTAACAAAAAACATATTACAGATAAATGTACTTAATTATATTAATCAAGTTGCCTTGTTTGTTGCATATTGATATATCTGCATTATTTATTGTGACCCCTGCAGAGTTTCTGTAGCTCTAAAAAGGGGTAGATTTGTGACTGAAGAAGGCTTTTAGAAACTTTTTCACTGAATTGTTAAGGATACCTGCAGGCTGTGCAGAGATTTGGTCCTGGTAGTATGTTAAAAGAGGCTGACAACATAGTAATTAATTGATCCTTCCATAATACTGTTTGACTGAAGTATTCTTTGAGTTTTTTAAACACAGCATTTAAAATTACGAGTTTTTTACTAAAAGTATTTTTCATTGAACTGCAATGTTATAAATTAAAAATTCTTCATAGAGTCACTAATTTCCTTAAAAATCAGAGTTCTTTGGCCTGTTCCTTAAGGCTAGCAGGTCAAATTGAGTTGCAGGTTTCTACAATTGTAGTGAAGACACTTGTAGCTGAAATCTGTTTTGACCTTCCTTGCCTCTGCTCCCCTATTTCTCTTACCTAATCAAAAGACTCCTTAATCCTTTTAAAAGGATATAAAATAAGACAGTATTTATAGTTTACATCTCAGACAACAGTACTGTACTAGACAGTTTCCAGTAGTGTATTCCCACCACAAAAAATACCCCAATCCAAAGCTATGGTCTAATCCTTAACCAGCCTGACCAACCTGCCTGCTTGCTGTATCACCTTTATACCTCTTAATCTCTGGTTTGATGTTTTTCACTTGCCATTTCTCTGCCAAGGAACTTCATTTTATTTTGTATCCCAGGGAGAGAATGTAGACATCAAGTGCTGTTTTGTTTACTCTGGACCAAAATGGCTTTTTGTAGTTTGATGACCTGTGGCCAATATTTCAAGTTTATCTGTCACCTAATTTGAGACTTTCCTGCTTCATCATGGAGGTGAATAAGTAGTGTGAGTGGAATGTCTGGTGATATTTAAATATATTTTAAGACTTAATTTTTAATGTAGGAAGGTAAGCTGCTTCAGAGTTGTCCATTGAGAATTTACTTACACCTCAAGATTCCTAAAGTGAAAGCAAGTTGAAAGAGAAAACATCTGACAGTCACTTGCAAGTATAACTACTACTGTAATTTTCCCAGATTAAAATGCTTTGGTGAAGCTTCTGTGTGGAAGGTGCTAGATAATGTTAGCTGACATCTAATTAACTAGCCTGCTAACATCACTTAAAGAATCAATACTCTGACTACAGGCTTGAAATTTGGGGGTTATTGTAATGATTATTTTTAAGAGTTCTTGGGAAAGAAGACAGCAGAACACGAGCCAGAAGACTTTGCATCCTAAGAAATAGATGGTGTCCTTCCCTTGGTAACAGGACTAAGTTATATCTGTCTTTTCTAAGATGGCTAGCTAGGGTTCATTTTGAGAGCTCCTAAAAATTAGAATTTTAACTGTAGGTGAAAGCAGCAGTCAATATCCCCTTAAAAACACTGAACCTCTTTAGAAATGTGCATTACTTTTCTGTAATGTGGTATTAATGTTTCAACAATTCTATCTTCTACTTGCAATTGATGGTAAAAATACGACTGCTGCAAATGTTCTTATGACACTGATTTTCTTTATAGAAAGTGGAGCAGTTCCCAAAAAGAAGGATCCCTTAACACACACGAGTAATTCCCTTCCTCGTTCAAAGACCGCTGCAAAAACCGGATCCACAGGCCTTTCAGGGCACCACAGAACGCCCAGCTACAGTGGGGTATCATCATCTGTGTCTAGACCAGCCCCTAATCCTGCACCTTCAGCTCACAAGGTATAGTGAGGACAAATATGGAAGTATGCACTTGAAAAATCAACTGGAAATTCCAGAAGAAGCTTTGGATTTAATGCCTTTATTGCAGTGTTATAGCGGCAGAAAGCTTTTTGGAAAAACTGAAACTCCAAATTTTTAGCTAGGCCTCTTGAGATATGCTGCAGAGTGGGTTTTAGAAATTGGAGGGCATCAGGTGGGTGCATGGGCAAAAGGATTTTAAGTATAATCACGGTAATAAATTTAACTTGTTTTTAAAATTGCATGGGAAGCTGAGGGAAAGTTACCTAGAAGAAAAATAAATGTTACTTCTAGTATGTAAAAGGTGAAGGGAAAAACCTCTTGCCCCAGAACTACAAGATTTTTCCCCCTACATGTTCTTGTCTTCCAAAGCATTGCATGCATGCACAGATTCTTTTGCAACCACATTGAAAAGCAAATTATGGTTAGGCTGGGGCTGATGAAGCACAGAAGTAAGTGGTATAGTAAGAAAACGGAAAAATACAGTGTTTTTGTTGACCCATCTTTTCCCCTTCCATCCTTATTACCCAGTAAAGTAGAATAAAGAGCAGAATGGACTGAACATAACTGTTCTGTTAAAACATTCTTGCTGCTATGATATAATATGACAACTTAAGTGGCCTGTTACAAAGTATGACAGCAGTAGGAATTCTTGCTTATAGGTATTGAGAACCTGAGATGGTTTGTGATGCTTATTTCCAGAGTATGTTGGGGGAATATACTGTAGTTAAATAAATGAATTATCAAACAAAAAAACTTCAAACCAAAGACCCTTCACCACTGGAGCCTAAGATATTCTGCTTGTGGTTGACTAATATGATAGTATGATATATAGCAAAATACAGCATTAGATTATTGGGTGTTTGTTAACATGCTGTTTTACTGGGGCAAATGAAATGTAGATCTTATTTTGTTTAACACTACACTTTCAAAGTATTAATCTGGGGGTTTGATTTTCTTTTCTTCTCCCCTCTCCAGGCTGCTCCTAAAAATAGCAGAACAAATAAACCTTCTACTCCTACCACTGCTCCTCGAAAAAAGAAAGACACAAAGATATTTAGAAATGTGGACAGCAATCTTGCTAATCTTATCCTAAATGAAGTTGTTGATAGGTAAGTATGAAGAAAAGTAGGCTTTTCAATCCAGTAAGTCAGTTTTGCATTCCGTACAATCTTAGTCCAATCTTGGAATGAAATTAGTACTTCCACTGCATTGGGTTTTTTTGAGGATTTTTGGATGGGTTTTTTTGATTGTTATTTTGGCAAAAGGATGTCTTAAAATACTTAACTATATAAGTTGTAAATTTTCTCAAAAGGATTCTGTATAAATAGTCAAATGCATTAAATTAGTCAGCTGCAGCTGAAAAAGAGTATCTCATTGTTAGACTAATTAGTATTCCATTTCTTTGTTAGTGGGCCAGCTGTCAAATTTGATGATATCGCAGGACAGGAACTGGCTAAACAAGCTTTGCAAGAAATTGTTATCCTGCCTTCTCTTAGGCCTGAGGTAAGCAACAGGGTATTGTTATCAATCTGTGACAGGATGAAAGAAATGTACTGTGCTTCACACATGAAATGATGATTCTTGAATCCTGTTTTTACTGATTATGATTGCTATGGGTAGCTGTGGGGTCCTAGCCATCTTGGAAAAAGAGAATATAGGATTTATAAAATACTACCATGAAATTCCTTGTCTTCTGGTTAATCAATGTTGCAGAAAATGACTGAGCAAGAAATAAAAAGAAACCCCCAGAAAACCCAAGTCCAAATCAAATCAGCAAACCACAATCTCCTAAGAAAAACAAACAAAAAACCACAACACTCCCACAACGCCACAAAACAAACAAACAGCAAAAGTAAACAAACACAGTTTCTCACCATTTGTCAGTCTGACTGTTCCAGATAGCTATAGCTGTTTGTCCAACCCTCTATGGCCATGTAAAGGACAAAACCCACAGCTGGAAAGGTGAAATGGGAGGGATTTGTGTAAGTAAATTAGGTCGATCTGATTGGAAAAAATTATTGTTATTGTGGTTGTCCTCTCTGGGAGGATGTTGGTTAAACACTGAATAGTTTATTCACAGATGAAGAGGATGCAAAGAAGTGTAGTGAACAAATACACTGAGATATGTAACATTTGAGGGCAGATTTCCTCTTTTCTTTGCTGTATGGAAGTTGATCATTTAGGCTTTTATTTATCATAGGTGGTATCTCATCTACTGTGACTGCCTAGATTCAGGCCTAGTCTGCATACTACTGGAATTTTCTGAGCTACTTCTAAGAAAAAATTAAACCTGTGATTTTCTAAAGCTGAACTTAGTAGAAGTTGCAGTACTTTTGAGGAAAGTGTGTGCAGTGATTTCCTGCAGTGCTCTGTCCACTTCTGGGGTCCCCAGCGCAGGAAGGGCATGAACCTGTTGGAGCAAGTCCAGAGGAGGAACCGCTAGATGGTCAGAGGGCTTGAGCACCTCTCCTGGAAGGCAAGGCTGAGATTTGGGATTGTTAAGCTTGGAGAAGAGAGGGCTCCAGGCTGACCTTAATACATTATTTCAGTACCTGAAGGAGACCTAAAAGAAAACTGAGGAGGAGCTGTTTACAAGAGCAGGTAGTGACAGAACAAGGGAAAATGGCTTCAGCCTGAGAGTAGGTTTAGATTTGGATATTTGGAAGAAATTACTCACTGTGAGAATGACGAGACACTAAAACAGGCTGCCTAGAGGAGTTGTGGATGTCCCATCCTGGAGTTGTCCAAAGCCAGATTGAAGGGGCTTTGAGCAGTATGGTCTGGTGGAAAATGTCCCTGCCCATGACAGGGAATTTGGAAGTAGATGATCTTCAAAGTCCCTTCCAACTCAGGCCCACTTCATGATTCTGTGATTATTGAACAAAAATTGCTGTTTGTATTTTTTGTTTGTCTGTGGGTCTCGTTTGTTACATGGACAGGTGACTGGGGTTACTCTGTTGTTTTCCCCTTAATGCAGCTGCTGGTTTTGAAGCAGCATAGGGAAGAAACCCTAAACCTGGCAGAGCGTCACAGGAATACAAGCTGTAAGGAGAACAAAGCTTTGGCAACAAATGTGTGTGCTCAAATGTTGTTATGCAGAAGGAAGATGTCATTACAGCATCTCTGTTACTACAGTGCAGTAGTATGTCAAGTGTGTTGTTCAGTGACACCAATACTGTGAGCTGAGTGGGAAGGACTTAGAGATGGGTAGCTTTTCCAGTAATGTGGTATCTTCAATAAGGTTGTCTCATATTACTGTAGCTAGCAATGGGCCTGGCCTTGGTGTAGGTTGAGATGTAATAAGGACAGAGAATCCCATGAATTTTTCAACTTTCTGTGGAAGTAGAGAGGGTTGGTTTTATTCCCTGTAGGTGAACACAGTAGATGTGACAACTATAGGGGGATGCTTAGTAAATTAACACTAGTTCAGTCTTAATGAGTTTTGAACTCAAATTCATATTTAGCAAGGCAGTGGTATTTTTGTAGGAGAGCAAAAGTTGAGGTACATAAGCAGGAAACATTGGCTGCAGCCATTTCAGTGGTAAGATGCTAATGAAATGCTAACAGTTAGTTCAGACCATGTTCAGTATAATTATAATTACATGAAGCTTTTCAAGTTTTTGTTATCTCAGTAATAAGTGTCAGTGCAGCTGAACTGTAGGTGATGATTAAGATGAGGAAGAGTTAGAGATTTGATTTGATCTGGGCTGTGTGAAAATGGTGGAATTCCCCAAGAATTATTTTAAACAAAAGAAGTCAGACAAAGAATGCACATGGTGGTAGGCAGCATGGAAAGCAGAAACACTGGAGTGAGTGTTCACTCAGTGAATAGCTGGGTAACTACTTTTAGGGATCAGAGTCAAGCATGAACGAAATACCATGGATTATGAAATAATAGAGAAAACATGTGTTGGTCAGTCATGACAGAAATACAACACCAGTAATGGAGCTATTTGTTGTCATGGATATTGTGGAAAGAAATGGCTGCCCACAGTGCTGTTTACACATGGCATGTATATGAGATACCCTCCTATTGCTTTTGCTTGTTTATTGGAATTAATGGAAGATGGAAGGGAGGGGTGAGTGTGAGACCGAAAGAGAAGCTCTGAAACTTTTGAGGGAAGGGGTAAAGACAAAGTGCTAGAGAAAACAGGCAAGAGTAATAACTAAAAGTTGTATATTCTGTGAGAATTTGTAGACATGCTTGCTATGATGCTACATATGGTGGGGCAATTTTATAGAGTAGGAAAGATGAATCTAGTGCAAAGTGAGAGAGAGATGACTATCAGTAGCATAGAGTAGGTGGTGGTGAAGTAATATTTTAAATAATTTTGTTGAAAGCTTGTCTTGTCAAGTCTCATTTAATAAGGAAAAATGAAGGAGTTCTCCCATATGGAGTTAGTAAGAACACTACTTTAGGTCTCCTATTGTACACCTGGATTACTCCCTTTTTAACTGGAATTGATGCTTTAAACTTGATAGGCTAGTCTGTCTTGTGGAAAGTGTTTTAAACTGCTTTCACAGTGCATCCAGGCACAGAACAATTACAACATAATTTAGCTGCTGTGTGGGAAACAATAGTGGTGTGCATTAGGTCAAGTTAGTAAGAGTGTAGTTCTCTCAAAGCCTGTACTGTTGTGACACTCACTACTACTGTTACTATCAGTGCTAGCCAGTGTCCTTAGTCTTAAGCCATTCTCTTACAAAGGTAAAGCAATATTTTATTCATGTCCTTGGTGATAACTTATGATGATGTCCTCTTCAGTTATTTACAGGTCTGAGAGCTCCCGCACGTGGTTTATTGCTGTTTGGCCCACCAGGGAATGGGAAGACAATGTTGGTGAGAAAATTATTTCATGCATGAGTTGGTGGGCTTAAAATGTAACCACAAGGGGTGGATTTCAGTTTGGGGCTTGGACTGATAAACTCTACATTCTTAAAGAATATGTATTACAGTGTTATTGTATATATAAAAGTGTAAAATTGTTCTTGACCCTGGATTTTATGGAGAGAATTGCTAAACTGTTCTCTCTTTAATTATTTTCATTATGACAAATAATATTTTAAAACTTAAACTAGTAGAGTTCAGGTTTCATTTTCAGAGAGCAAAAGGATGTGGGTTCATTGTTTTGTAACGCAGTGATTAATCAGAAATTATCTGCTCTCCACTGAAACATACTGGAAGTACGTTTTGGAAATGGGGAGTAGCAAAAAAAGGGATTGTCTCACTTGCACACTGCTGTGCAAAGAGTGTAAGGGCTGTGGAACTGCCTGGCTGCAGCTTTTTTTCTCAGGCTGATGTGCTAGATGCAGGGAGGTGGAGCTCCTGGCTGTGCATCAGCCAGGGAGCATCGAGTGTCCTGATGCAGCTGAGCCGGCATCGTCCTGACCACGTGGTGTGGCTGCAGCTGCACACTCTGCTGACACTGGAGCTGCATCAGCTCAAGTGCAGGAGGGAGAATGTAGAGCAGCTCATATAGGCTCATCTGTTATGTTTGACATACTGGAATATAATTGCTAATCGCTAAAATTAGACTCTATAACCAGGGAATCGTAATTTCTTGAATATAGTGAAACTTTTAAAGAAGAGGGTATGAGCATTCCAACTGATTATTTTCCCTAGCTTTCCTCTGAAAACAGCTTTTGCATAGATAAGGGAGGGGAAAAACCACCATTTTTTATGTGATTTGATCCAACTGCTCCCTCAAATTACCACCCTAAATTAGTTAAAAGAGGCTTAGATGTCTATTCAGGAGAAATTGAAAGGAAATGGAAAATTTTATTCTTTCGAAAGCAAGTTGTAGTTGGCTGTGGAGCTAATGGGATTAGAAAAGTCTATGGTAGTCTGGAAATTTCTCTGTTGGTTTGACTGCACAGCCATTCTCATTTGTAGGTGGGCTGGGCAGAAGTTTTCCGTACCGTTTTTACAAGGTGCTCTCCCTTTCAAAACTGTCCATCAGGACATGAGTGGTCACTACAGATGCAGAGAACTATCTTCAATATGATAGTTTTTAAAAGTACTTTTGTTTTTCCCCCTTTTCCTAGGCCAAAGCAGTTGCTGCAGAATCAAATGCTACTTTCTTTAACATCAGTGCAGCAAGCCTGACTTCAAAATATGTAAGTAGTGGCTGTAAATTACATTGCTTTGAAAACACCCATGCTTTAATTGGGGCTTAAGAAAGCCAGAGACTTCTGATGAGTCCTTGATGAACTGTTAGCCTGTAACTAACATAGTTTTTAAAAAGTGACTTGTTAAGTAAAAAAAAAATGTGTACTGTGCTTGTGAGAAATCAATGTCGAAGATTTTTTTCAGCTCAGCAATGGCCCTGTCAGTAATGCAGATGAGTGGTTGTGGCTTTTTTTGGTCTTTAAAAAGTGCGTTAGTTGGGTCCCAGCTCTCTTTCACTCTGGTAATTTAGGAACCAAAATCTCCTGACAGTTAACTCAGTTGTGATCATAAGAGAAGTTGTAATGTGTCTTCTAAGATGTAAACAATACCACTGTATGTACTGAAGCAGTGATAATCTGAATGTGTATAAATGGACTGAGTGTGGTTGGTTACCAGCAAGATTTTCTGTAGATCCTTCTGTTGGCTGTCTTGTAGCAAAAAATTTCAACTCCCTATAAAACCAGTTTATTGTTATTTTAGGTGGGTGAAGGGGAGAAACTGGTGCGTGCTCTGTTTGCAGTAGCCAGAGAACTTCAGCCTTCTATAATTTTTATTGGTAAGATATTAAATGTTAACTTTTATTTACTTTCTTAAATAATCTTTCTTACCAAAGATTAGTAAGCATTTAACTATTGGAATAGTTGGGTAAACTTTTGATTAATTCTGCAGCTCAGGACAATTGTCTCAGATTTGACCTGCTGTCCAATCAGTAGTTCATATAAAACATGTTAGATTACTGTTATGTTATTTGGTTGGTGGTAATAGTGGGAAGAGATGCTCTCAAAAAGAAAAATACTGTACTGCCTTTACAGAGTAAGTCTATTAAACTTCAAACGTGAAAATGTGTTTTGCTTGTCCTGAGTAGCAGTTTATCATCAGAAAGTTTTGGGTTTTTTTCCCTCTCATCTGTGCTTGGCATTACCTATTCAAAGGCTAACACATCACACAAGTTTTTAAACTTTCCTAAGATCTGTCTGTCTCCTAAAGAATAAAGATCTGGTCTTTCTTAATGGAGCCCTATATTAGCCAAGGAACTTAGGCAAATACAAAGACTTTGATGTTGTATGCTTAATTAAGATGTATTTCTTTGTTTTTAGATGAAGTTGATAGCCTTTTGTGTGAAAGACGAGAAGGTGAACATGATGCCAGCAGGCGTCTGAAAACAGAATTTTTAATAGAATTTGATGGTGTAAGTATTTAGTCTTGGTATTGTCTGATTTAGCTAAAATTGGCTAATGTAGTGGGTACCAGTACAATCTATAGGTGAATTACAAAGGCTTTGGCTGCTGGGGCTTATCTCAGCCTCCCTCCTACCTCACCATAGTTGGCAAACAGCTTTTTTTGGTTGTTTTTAATTTCCTACCTCCTTATTGTGGTATTCTGGAAGATGAAGTCTGGACTGAAAGGTAGCAATCTGCAGATGAGCTGTAATAATGTGTTGGAAGATTACAGACCGAGAAGAAAGGATAACAGATGGTAGTAGTAAAGGAGCTGTGAGGACAACTGTTCTTACAGGGCAAGAGGGACATTTGAGGGTCGTGGAGAGTTGAATCCATGTATGCAATTGCATGGCTTGATGAATCACTTTTCTGTATTCTGGCAAACCAAAACAAGATTAAATGGCTTTTAAATAGTTTTTGGTTTCAAAGGAATATGTGTCACAAGCATGCACTGTCAAGGGGTTCAACTTGAGGGATGAGGATTTCAAGCAGACTACTTCAGATTATATATATATATATGTATCTCATGTATACACAGCTCTGACACATCACAAATACTCATTTCTTTGTTAGTACATCTTCTATTCAGCTGTAACTTTTTTCTTGGCATCATAAGCTGGAGAAGACAGAATCCAGTAAGAAGTATTTAATGGCACGAATACAATACCCAGGAGTAGGAACTGGATTTCATTGTGGGACACAAACGAGTATCACAATATTTTTGTATCACAGCACTGTTCTTGTATTGAATAATTTTAGTTTGTGTTCCATTAGCACGATGGAGTATTGCTACAGTGGTGAAGCAATAGTAATGAGGTACAGGAGGAGCAGATAACGACATGGAGAGACAGCAAGGCTGGGAAAAACTCCAAAATGGATGAATCAGGACAAATAATGCAGTGTGATGGTGATATGCAGAAATTATTGCACACACACGCAGAGTTTTCCCTTAAAATGAAAAGGAAAAAATAAACATAATGCAGAGTTTGTTGACTTAATATTTGAGATGTAGCTATGTCATACAGTACTTTTGGGGAACCTTTTGAATGTGATACAGTAGCAGTGAACCTAAATCTATGAAGAATTGAACACTAAGTGAATAATAATGTCTCGGATAGCCCAGTGCTTTCTCTGACGTTTGGAAGCTCCAAGTCTCCATATTTTTTTGGGTATAAAATGAGTGAGTTGGGAAGGAAATTGCTGTGTCTTTCTGCTATTATGATTATTTTATAGCCTTTTTTGATTACTGGATTTGTGCAAGGCCCATGTTAGATGGATCTCTGTTCTGATTTTGTGGTTCTTGCTATATTTTAAACTAAGGTTTTGATTCTCACCCTGTAGGCTTCAAAACAATGTTTGGTGTTAAAATCCCAGAACAGTAGAAAGTCTGGCTTTTTCAGCATAATTACCTCCTGGTGACAAAATTTATGGGTGCTTTTTATAGTTTTATAGTCTCAGTTATTCCAAAAAGACTTCTTTGGGTTTGTTTTTTTTTTTCTGCCTTTTCCTGGTTTGACTTTACATTTATCTGAGGAATATTTTAAACTTACCTTAATGAGGAAAAAAACCCCCAAAATAAATATATTAAGATCCCATCAATGTGCTGAATACATGGCAAGTCTCTGCTTTTGTTGTATTTCTGCTTGATGTAGACTGTGTAAACTGAAAGCTGTCTTACCTTCCTCCATTATGTAGGTTCAGTCTTCTGGAGAGGACAGAATACTTGTGATGGGAGCAACAAACAGGCCTCAGGAGCTTGATGATGCTGTTCTCAGGTATCAAAACATCTCTTCTTTCTGAGTATACAGTAAGATGATATTCATTTTGAAGAGCAGGTTTTGTCTAGTGTCATGGTGAAGTTTTGTAATAAGTAAAAGCTGTTCAGCAAGGCTAAATTATTTAATCTCTCAAAGAGGGGCTGTACTGTTTTCTTTGAGATGCATCTGCACAATCCTGATTGTCTTGGAGTTGTTTGAAACAGTAGTACCTGTTGAGATCAAGTCAGTATTTCTTAAATTTCTAGAATTTAATATTTTGCTTTTTTGTTATTTGGATCTTAAGGGCAGAATAAAGGAGAAAATTTGATCAGTGTTCCAGATTGACAGGAGATCCAGTATTTCTTCTCTGTGAATATTGTCTTCTGACATCCCATGCAATTACAGATCTTGCTATGGATTTGCCTTAGGACTTTTTTGTTAAAAGTACTCATACATTATTCTCTTTTCAGTCTTGATTGAGGAAAAAAGATGTGTCAGCACTGTCTGAAGAAATTATTCCAAAGACTTTCTTTGTGTAAAAATTAAGAGATGCTTCATTTCATTGCTAGTAGTCAATGCTAGTAGTGGCATTTCTACCTTTAGAGTGTTTCCCCTCTGGGAGGAGTCTTATAACTTCAGATAAGAATAATGTGGCACCAGTGGCTTGTACATATTTTTTGCTTGATTGATGGTGGTTTTTTCAGAACCTCCTATTCTGCTTCCTAGAATTTGATGATGGAAGTGAAATTTTGCCACTTAACCAAACCAAATGTTAGATTTGTATGTGCTATATAGTTACAGAATAGTGTGAACAATGTATACATGTTTGGGTTTTTTTCAGACGATTCACCAAACGGGTATATGTGTCTTTACCAAACGAGGAAGTAAGTATTGTTTTCCACTCATATTTTTAAGGCACTTATAGGCAATTCTTAAACTTGCCCTTGTGGATGGTTACAATTCCATGAACTAACTCCTGGCTCGCCTTGATCATATACACTGTGCATTAATTCTGGAAACTATTTTAAGCTTTTGCGGTTTTTTTTTTCATTCCTACTAGTAGCAAATCTGGTGGTAGCTACTGAGTATTTCTTGACTAGTGAGGTGTTGCTTGCAGACTGGCAGATGTGGGCAAGTCTGAAGTAGGACTTAGAGGAGCATGTTTGTTTGGCTGAAGGAGAGTGTTTTATGGCAAGAGATAAAAGTAATTTTCCTAATGTTTTTCAGTTCAACAGGAGATCAGGACTTTTGATGAAGATTCTAACGACTTATTCTTGATACTAGCAGTTAGGCTCTTGATCTTGTTTTTACCCAGTCCTTATCTCTGCTCCTGAAGAGATGATATTGTACAGTCTAATTGCACAAGCTGTAGACAAGTTTTAACTGGTGAAGCACAAATGCAAGCCTGACAAAAGCATAGTTCTGTTCTTGCAGCACAATTTTAAGTGTTCCGTGAAGATGAGTTTTACATCTGATAATTTTATCTTCTTTTTAGACAAGATTGATTTTACTAAAAAACCTTCTAAGCAAGCAAGGAAGTCCATTAACCCAGAAAGAGTTGGCTCAACTAGCTAGGTAAGTATTTTGTAACTATACTAAATAAATATGTTCCTCTACTGCATTCATTCAGACTGTCTACTTTATTCAAAATGTGACTAATGTAAATCATCCAACAGTGACAACATGTGTTTGGGGAAGATGGTTCCCTGTCAGGCTGTATGAAAGTGTTTTTATATATACATATGTAGGATACACCCAGTCAGGTTTCTGTTGTTGAAACATGCTCATCAGCTCTTTCCTTTGAGGAAGAGGGAGGAGGATGCTTCTTTCCACCCATCCCTCAAGGGGTCCAGCTCTCCTCCCTGATGCAAAAAGATAGCACCAGTTTTGCACTTGGCATTCATTTCAAATAAAAGGCAAGTTCTCTTTGCTGGTGCCTCTCTAGGCTTGTTGAAGGTATTACCAACATAGCAGAGCAAGCACTGGATAATTTTAGTTTCTTTTCACTTTCAAATTTTATTGGGAAAATGTGGGTTAGTATTTCTTTCCTGTTATGAAACGGAGTTGTTTTATGTTTTTTTATCATTGAGATTGACACAGTATTGCTGTTAGTCACCTAAATCTCATAATGGGTGTGAAGGTGATTAGACTAAAAAGCAGGTAGGGCAGGAAGGAGTGAAAGCAGAGCATGAAATAGCAAAGATGGGCAGGTGGATATACTTCAGTCTGCTTCTCTTTGTGGTAGTACACCACAGGTTAGTACAGTCGTGGATACAGCATTTGTCAGCCTCTTAGTAGTGTTGCAGAAGTTGATGTGTTATCCAACTGAATATAGCCCTTCTGTGCTTCAAGGCTGTTAGTTCAGGCCACATTTAGGCTGCATTAATAGCTCGCTGGAGGAAAAACATACTCAGTGTCCTGTATTCTAACTGCAAATATAAGAACCAAATTACAAATGCAATTTAAGTACACCTTTTTTAGAGGCTTTAGAGAAAATGTAAGAGTTAAGCATCCTGCCTGCTTCTTTTTCCATCTTTCTTTGTTTTGAAAGACAGAAGTATTTAACCTCTGTTATGATTTTGTGTTCCTTTGCTCCTCTGGAACTTTTTCTATAAACTGTAACAGCTTTCAAGATCTCCAGAAGACTAAGCTCTTGTTGCTGCAGCTAGCCACTGCTCTATAAGGGTGGTGGTTTTGTTTTTAAACTTTCCTTTAGGTAACCTGTACTACTAATTTTCACTTGTGTTGGCATTTTGTATTGGTGGCTTCCTGGTTCAGTGGAGGCCTTTATTCTCCAAAGTACTTCATTGGTTAACTTGGATATTAAGTCTGATTCTGGAACAGCTCCCACAGTTTATAAGACAAACAAACCCTAGTGGGTAGCAGAATCTTTCAGTTCACTTTGTATCATATTAAACATGTGGTATTGGTTTCTCTCATTTTACTGATTGGATTGAAAGAGTACAGGAGAGTTGAGGTTTTGGTTTTACGGTAATTAACAAATGTTGATAAACTACTGGTACAGAACTCTTCTAAAAGAAATAATAAACGTGCTTGGGATCAGTTTTCATCTGCAAATCCTAGTTGCTACCTTTTTCTGTTTCTAGAATGTTATTTTGGACTTGAATATCTGTACTTTAAATTTAATCTGTGAAAGATCACTTACAGTGAAATATAGATCACTTTTAGGGGATGCACTTCTGATTTATTAAACTTGCAAAATAAAATCAAAGTAATACTTCTTCTGATTAAGTAGCATTGTGATTATCTGCAATTAAATTGCTGTGGTTTGAAGCAGTTTTTCGGTTTTTTTCCTTCCTCCTTGACCCCACTTTTTCCTTTGACAAAGAATGACAGATGGATACTCTGGAAGTGACCTAACTGCATTAGCGAAGGACGCAGCACTGGGCCCCATTCGAGGTAAGCTGCAAAGATTTTTATTGAGGTTTTGACATCAGAGATGTATTTTCTTACATGTTTATAATTCTCAAACCTCTGAATTTACATGGAATTTTAGTCTGTTCCTCATAATAGAATCTTTATAAGATTTGCTTACACAAAAACCTTCGGCATCTTACCATGTGAAACAGAAAATTTTTGTGTCATAGGAGAAAAGCAGTGTGAAGTGTTTCTCACTGATTTGTAGGGTTTTTAAATAGTGTTTTTCTGAGGCTGGTATCAGTTCTGTTGTAGCTAAATTATTACTTGAATAGCAATTGCTGATTGCATTACTTGTCTTTATAAATGGGTCACATCTCTTTCAAGTCTAAGGGAGGGAAAACTGAAACAAGCAATTTGATGGGGTTTTTCTAGATACAGTTTGAATGGCATAGCTTTTTATATTTTTAACTCAATGTTGAATTGTGATCTAGATGACAACTGTGAATGAACTAGAGTTTCTTATATTCGCTCTTTCTCTGACATATACAACTAGGAAAACCCCATAGTTTTAATGTGAATACTTTTTTCCAGCACCTCCTCTCTTTGTTCTGTTTAACTAGCTAGTTATGTGTCCAGTAGCCCTATCTGAGAGAACTGATCTTGTTTAGTGGAGATCAGTAGTGGGATTTCTGTGTTGAAAAGATTGTGAAGATTTGGTGTTAGTTTTCTGTTTGTAGATATATTGTTCTACGTGACAGAAAGGTACTAAAGGCAGGCAGAGCAGAAGTGGTCTGTAATACCAGCCTATTATGAGTAAATAAAAATTGTTGCAACTCTTTTAAATTATTTATGGGGAGAGGTCTGTTCATGTTTTGTGGCTGTGTTTGTTATTATTTTTTTTAATTATGTAGCATGCATTTTTGCCAGTGCACTGTCTCTTTTGAAAGCAGCTGTTGGAACATAATGTGTTTTACCCATTTTCTTTCAGCTGCTGAATTTGTAAAGCACATCTTTCACAGTCCTGCATAATAACTGGGAAACAGAACTACATTAAATGGCTCTCATAAGAGACATCATGTCTCCTAAGAATCTGAATATATTTATTTAGAGTGGTGGAATTAATAATGTATGCATTTAGGTATGCAGGCTTTACTTTGCTGACAACTCGCTCGCTTCACATGCAAGTCCATTTCAACGTGTAACATTGTGCAACACATTTCTTTCACTTGTTCCTGTATTCCATATAAAACAGTATATTTTTGAAAATGTTTTGTGATATCATCCTTGCCAGTCCTGCCTAGATTGACTTTCTTGTACCCTCACAGCAAAATGTTTGCTGTTACATGTTGATACCATGAGAGCACTAGAAGTAAAAAAAAAAAAAAAAAAAATTGGTGAATGATACAAGAATGTTTAGATCCCATGAGTGCAGCATAGGGCAAGAAGCACTCTGATGTGCCCTGCCTGATTTTATTTCAGTGTTCTTGGCTGACTGTACCCTTCTGTTTCCTGAAATTCAGTAGGGAGGTTGTGGATACCACGAATAATATGGGGGAAGGTAGCTCTGTTGGCTTGTGTGCTGTTTTCCATGCTTCAGGAAGAAGGAATAATTCTGCTACCACTTTGTACTGCATGTGCAGTAACTGAGTGTGGGAGCGGCCTGGTTGAGGAGCTGATAAATGGGGAAGAAAGAGGCAAAAACACCATGTACCTTCCTATACAGGAGACTGTGTTGAGGCAGAAAGGTATAATTTTTAGCTGCAGGGCTTCTTTTCCAGAATTGAAGTGTATTTAACCTGTTTTACTTGTCAGAAGTGATGAAAGTTTTCTAGTAAAACTCACCCATCTATCTTTATTTTACAGAATTAAAACCAGAACAGGTGAAGAACATGTCTGCCAGTGAGGTAAGCTGTTCTAGCAGCTGTATTTTCCCCTTTGAATAGAAGGTTTTCTCACTAGAAACTTTTAAGGTGCCTTTTTTATGCATGGTATCCTACAAAATAGGATAATTTTGGGGGGTATTATCCTTTTTAATCATTTCTTCATTAAAGAAAATTCTTTGGAATAGAGATGGAGAAGATCTGTCCTCAGATGTCTGAAGTTTATGGGTAGTTTGCTGGCTTTCAGGCTTCAGAGCACTTCTTTTTCTGTTAGTAAGTCTTTTGTTCTTCATTTCAGCTGACTGTTCTGTCTTTTCCTTCACACTGAACTGCAGTATTTGTTACCTAGCCGATGTTGTCAGAGGCCTGGCTTTTATTTTCTCGCAGTGTTACCTCCCAAGAACATTCCTAGAAATATTACATGAAATTACTTCTACCCCCTCCACCCCATCTTTACATAAAGCAGGTTAACCTGGGGAGAACCTAAAACGGATTTGTGCATGTATCTGTATAATACTTTCATCCATTCATGTGGACCATCATAAAGAAAAAGATTAAGCTCCTGGGCACAAACCACAGCTGTAAACATAAAAAAAAAAAAAGGAAGCAATTGGTCCTGTGTATGAAAATTTCAGTTCAGGTGTGTGTGCAAACTGTGGTTACACAGGGGAAAATGAAGCAAAACTTAATTTCTCAGTTGCTTTTTGTGTTTAGCCTGAGGTTGTGGCTAAAGCTATAGGCTGGAACGATTTGTTGCAGGAGGATAACAGCATGTGTGATAATTTGTTGTGATGTCCTCATATGCACCAGCTCACACCACCTACTGAAACGGGATGTAATGACACAGTCTCATGAGCTGTTAAGTATCAAGACAGATCTTGCTATTAACAAGTGTTAGTTTATTAAAAGTGGTAAATACTGGTAGTCTTAAATTACAAGACATGCATCAGGTAATAGAATAATAGAACACCCCTGGCTGGAAGGGACCTTGAAAGATCACATGGTCTATCCTTTTGTGGGAAAGGGAACTTAGATGAGATTGTTTAGCACCCTGCCCAGTTGTATCTTCAAAACCTCCAGTAACGGAGACTCTACCACATTCCTGAGGGGTTGTTGCAGTGAATGACTGCTCTCACTGTAAAAAAATTGTGTTCTTACATTAAGGTGTTCTTACATTAAGGTGTTCTTACATTAAGATGTTCTTACATTAAGATGATTCTTGTTAAAGAAATCATTCTTTAACAAAAAAGAATGTGTTTTGTTAAAAGCGAATACTCAAGTACTTCTTGAATAAACCAAGGTACATAAACCATTTGTGACCCTGATGTCTTTCCTTTTCTGTTTAGATGAGAAACATCAAACTGTCAGATTTCACAGAGTCTTTGAAGAAGATAAAGCGCAGTTTGAGCCCGCAGACCCTGGAAGCGTACATTCGTTGGAACAAGGACTTTGGAGACACCACAGTGTGACACACTACTTGAAGTGAACACACTGCTGCCTGGGCAGCAGTTGGTGCAGACAACTGGGAAGCAGCCAGAGTTTACAGGACTGTACAGATATTTAAGTATCTGCATTAAAACTTGAGATAAAGAGAAAATTACACAATGTGACATGTGTTCATCCAAGCCTCCTTACCATTTAGTGAGGATTGACACACTGTAAGTAAGAGCACAACAGGACTTGAGATAAGATTCCTAGCAATCCGATTCTGGTTTGAACATTAATATATGTATATTGTTTCTGCTATGAGGCTCTGATGATATTGATCATTGGAGGACCTTTCCTTAGGTTGTGTGTGTGTTTTTTTGTTTTTAATTTTGCCATGACATTGATGAACAATGAACTTGGAACAATGATGTTCAATTGGAGGTTTGTAAACTTCAGTTCATTTTTTTTGACTTTTTTATCCTTAATGTGCCAAATAAAACAATTTCCCTGTGCAGAGTGGAAGAACAGCATTGGGGAATTACGATAATTAAAATGTTAAAAGTAGCTGGTCTATTATTTGTCGTTTTGTTTAATGTGACTGAATTGTTCACAGGACAGGTTTAAAGAAGACCTTTGATGGCAGAACAGCAAAAAATCCCAACTTATAAAACCAATTCAAACTGCCTTTTAAAAGAAAAATTACTAAATAAAAGAATAGACTGAGATATTAATTTACTGGCAGTATTTTCTCTTAATGCATTTTGTAACGCTTTCATTGGTAGAATGTTAGCTTATGCTTACAGTGTACAACTTGAATCCCAGCTGATGTTTGAGAGAGTAAGTGATGCTAATTGTTGAGTTTCAGAAATTGTGTTTCTACTCTGTATCTTAGTCTGTTTATGATAATTGAAAGTAAAATTTCCATTGTGATAATTTTTTTAATCTCCACATGTAAGCATTAAAATACAAGGCTACATGTTTAATACATGGCACACATTAATGTTTTTATAGCTTTCATATGTTTTGGTTTATATATTAAAGTATGAAACACTCAACTGATCTGCTTTTTTTAAAAAGAAACTGCATCTTTGTACAAATACTTGTTTTTATTATATAAATGACAAGCTATTAAAAAAACAAACTCTTAAATGATAGCCTTTAAATACCATAATAAAGGAATGCATTTTTGCCTTTACTTCTAAAGGCCCAACATCTTGTTTACAAATTCTACACAGATTAAACACAGATGTTTGCAAGGCAGAACACTAGTTCCTTGTTAAAGCAGGTTTGTGGGTTGTTGGGGTTTTTTTCGGTTGGTTTGGGTTTTTTTTCACACCTCTCCCAATTCAGTGATACTGCAAAAATGCATAATGTTTACTGTTAATGAAAATGAGTTGTAAATGTTGTTTGCTTTTGGTCTTAACAGAAAATTTGTTTCTAATTTTTCATTTAACTTATTTTTTGGAACTACTTGCCTGAAAGTTGACTATAAATAATATATTATATGTATATATGAAAAGCAAACCAACCCTAGCTGATAGATGCAGTTGTAGGTACAGTAATACTCTTGAGAGGACTGTGCTCACTGTGTGGTATTGAGTACTAAATAGCAGAAACTGTGTCAAACCTTTTGAGATGCACATATGCAATATGTTTGGGATTCTTAATTTTTTTTCGACCAGAGATGCTTTTAACTGATCATAAGATTAAAAGCAATCAAATAAGAGAAGATTGTTCCACTACTCTGCCTTTTGAAGTAGTCTAACCAAACCACTTCTAGCCTTCTAAGGATGGGACTCTCTCTCAAATGTTCAACTTACATAAATGAAATGTGACTTTGGTTCCCCTGATTCACTTTTCTGGAGAAATGCTAAAAGATTTCAGACTCTTAAATCTCATGTCTTGCTTTGCTGTAGCTCTGCCTTCAGTAGCCCATCTCCGTTGTTCGAGATTCCTGCCTGACTTGATCCATATTTGTAATATTCTTCACAGTGCTAAGCATGAATATTACTGTTGTATTAGCATCTGCCAAATAGCTGCAGCTAAGAAAGGGCCTTGGTTTTATTGATAGAGCTTTGGTAAACATTCTTTGAGATCTTTTGCAAATGAGAACTTTGAAGATAATGCTTCTGGTTTTGAGTGTTCCTAAATGATTGCTATAAAACTCTTGGTTTTGTCCACTTAATTTTGAGGAATATACTGGTTATTTATTTCAAATGCCTACTCATTGGCATGGGATAGGTACCTGAAATGTTGAGATCCTCATCTCCTGAAGTAGCACCAGTATGTAGTACAGAGTCAGAATCACCAGCTGCTAAAAGAAAAGGGACCAGCCCTTTCACTAATTTGTACAGTCAGTTCAGGTCAAGGTAATCTGTGTGACTGCTACAGCTGCTTTTTGGTCTTCTATTATGCCTGATTGTTTTCTGCTTAGTGGATGAACTACAGCCCTATAAATTAGTGCTGGAACACAGTAAAAATAAGAAAATTTTGTTCTGCAACATCACTTTGCCCCACAGCTGCTGGATTCTTAGCCCATGGCCAGGTGCTGTTTGGTTCATCAATCTCCTTTAAATTTCTTGTCTTACGCTATTTTCTGAATATTGTCTTTTAAGAAGAATTCTGTTCCACTTAAGGCATTATCTTGCATCTTACTCCTCATTTTACATGTACTAAGTCCCAGCTCATCGATTCCATCTATATGTTGGATTAACTGTGTATAAGAGCAGATCTGGGGAAAAACAACCACAACACTGGAAAAACAACACCAAACCTGCCCCCTCCCACCCCCCCCAAAAAAAAGCCCCCTGAACAACCTCAAATTACCCATATTTCCTAAGTCTATAGTACTTACATAGAACTTCACAACTGTATTTTTCATAAAATCAGGTTATGTTCTAATACAATATCTTGAATCAGGATAAACAGGACAGCAGCTGCGGTGCTTTTTACCTTTGTGAAGACTACCATTGCATTAGCTCTCTGAACCAATTTTTCCTTTATTTTTCCTTTTTTTTTCCCCTCCCTTTTTTTTTTTTTTTTTCCTGTGAATCTGCCCACTGCTATTGAATGAGCAACTTGACCCACTTTTTTGACATGATTACTAAGCAGCTTGTCTGGCTCTCTGCAAGTGTGTTTTACTGACTTTCAAGTGTAGCAGTTACTGGAGAGAGAAAATAAAACCAACCCAAACCCCTTGTGTTTTTCTAACAACCTTCTTCATACATCTTTTTGCTTTTATTAAGCAGGTTCCTGCTCTTTATTAAGCAGGAGCCACATTTTTTTTCTTCCAACATACTGGAAGAATAGTATGTAGATTGCCCTTTCTCCTTAAAATGAGAATTTATGTGTTAATGATGCTCCCTTTACTAATGTTGACTTTGCTGTAGACTACAGCAAACCTACAGGTGCTCTGCAAATGCTGAGACAAAACCAACACAGAATAATAAAGATAAGCCTTAAAGGAGGATATTTATGCACAAATAAATTTCTCTGTCCTGTTAGTTTCTTAGACTTTACATCATTTAGTGTATCATAAATAGGCATTGTGCCCCTGAGATGTCTTACTGACTCAAAGCCCATCGCTAATACAGTTCTGTTAAATATGGCCCTGCAACTTTATGTAAGTAACAAATGTGATAATAACACTTGAAAATGAGTAAGAATGGGATCTCTAACCTGAGATGGCATGTTCTCACTGCGCTAATTAGAGGCTATTGCTGGTTTTACTCTTCTATTCTCTCAAATGTTTTTAAAATGACAGTTTTTATACATATAACTCAATTAACCTTACAGTCTGGTGTAGAATAAATAGTATTTTTTCTATTGTAAACAAGTGGGGCTTGGCACTGCTGTTAGGTCCCTCTTGTGAAATTTAAGTACTTTGTACTGGGAATACTGAAGTCAGATATGCTGGCAAATAGAACTGAGACATCTGTTCTGCAACTGGAAAGCACCATTCTCCTTAGCGTTTCCTTAATCACCTGTGGTGAGACTTCATGCCCTAGATTTTCATAGTGCTTTCCTACCCAAGACATGGATGATGCATAGTTGTTCCTAGGACATGCTTCTCTAGCTTCTCCAGTGCGTCAATGATGCTTCTGCATGTGGCAGCTTTGGGAGGTGCCAGTGCTGCTATACCTGACCAGATTTTCATTCATTTTCTGTGGTGGCCTGAAGCTTTTGTGATGCTTTAAGTTGTCGGGGTTTCTACCAGATATCAAAAATGGAATGAAGAGTAGCAAGCAGGTAGTGAATGCATCTAGTTATCTCAGTCATTGTGCTAAGTAGAGGCAGTTTTATTATTAGTTTCTCTTGAGCTGCTGTTTAGTGCTGAAGAATGTTGTTTTACTGACCTACGTGAATTTTCGTGCTTAGGATGAGCTGCAGATATCCTAAGAGTTGACCAATTGATCAGCTATTTTTTTTTAGAATTTTTTATTTAATGATAATTTTCAGTATATTTTCTTTTAATTATGGTAATTATAATTCCACAGGATGAGGGAGTTAAGTTGTCACTTCCTGCAAATACAAAATCATCTTGTAAAATACAGGGAAATGTGTATTCTGTTTTTCCTGCTTCTTGTATAAATCATTAACTGTCTTAGAGTGGAAATTTCTTACCTTGTCAATAACTACCTCCTGAGTTCAGCAATAATTGGCAAGGTATACACTCCTCTGGTGGATTCAGTATACTGGCTCAACACTGCAGATTCTTCAGAGTCTGATGTTCTGATTTGAAAATGCTTGACATTACTTCTGGAAACTATGGTGATGAACCTGGTTTTGCTGTAAGACTTTCCCTGCCTTCATAAGATAGACTTCTTAAAAAGTCCTTTCTTCAGAGAAGTGGCTTTGAGGATAAAAGGTCAGTGTTCTTTGTAGTTGGTTAATACAGGCATAGTCCTGGGTGTGGCCTCTCAGTTCTGCAGGGTTTTCTCCCTTTAGAAGTGTGGAAGAAAGAACTTTGTCTCATAGTCGCACACCTGTCAAAGGGCCTGGAAATACAGAAACTGTTTTTGTCACATGATTCCAATTTTTAGTAATGTGAAGGGCTAGTCAGTATTTTTCAGAAATCTGTATTAAAAGTGATGAAAACCAAAGGTGGAGACAAAACACCATACCCCACCCCCATAAAATACATTGGACAACTCCAGTCTGGGATGGGATTAATTTTTGTATTTTGTTGTTTAGAAGCACTTTTGTTTCATTGTTCTTTTAAGAATGTTTTCTGAAATGTTAAACACCATTTTACTAATAAGCAATGTAAAAAAGCATGACAAGCAGTCACATAGCTTTAGCTCACAATAAAATGTTTTGTTTGTCCTGTTATTACTGTTTTCTTGTCTGTTTATCAGATTAAATGTCCAAAACTAAAAGCCTTTTCATTAAACTTGAAGCCTGTTAAATTGCTGCTGGTTTAAAAAAAAAATTAAAACATCAGGTGTTGTATACCAGATGATGGAACAATAAATATGTAAATAAATCAGTTTCTAAAGAACATAACTCAAGTTCTTAAAACTAATGTAAACAGAAGTGCTACTTCCTAAATAAATGTGCTTAAACTGAAAGTGTGTGCTTATCCTAGTCTTGCTAGACCATGGTGAAAACCAGGAAGTTTTACATAACTAATTCCAGTGGTCATGGTAAAGTCCTAAAAAATTTGGAGCAAATTTGTTTGGCTTCAAAATGGCTTTTCTTTTGCTCAGGGGAGAGTGCTGCTGTTAATTCTGAGTTAACAATATAATTTCTTTACTTATCCCCATTGCCTTGGCATTTGTAATTCTTTGTCTTGCTGCATCTGGACTGCTTACAGCTACGGGTTTGTTCTGTTATTATAGTCACAGCCTGAAGATAAAATTGATCAAACTTTACTTTTTAAAGACTCATTTTAATATTACATATCTGGCAGCCTTAGGGGTCTCCCAAAAAACAGCCATGACCACTGCCTTCCACACATCATTATGCCAATCACTGCTAGAACAACCACATAAAAATCAATACAGCAAGGAGGAAGAAAACCCAGTGTTTTGGACTGAAGCGTATCAGCTATTCCTGCTTCTGTCACGGAGTAATTCCTTAGGACAGAAAGACATCGCTGCTGTCTACCCAAGGTATCTCTCTTTGGCTGAAATACTACTGCTTGGAGTACTTTAGTGAACCACTAAAATGATTTCTGTTGGTAATTTTGTGTATAGGTTACAGAGTTTCAAATATTCTTGTAGAGGAGATAATCAGATAAAATTAGTGAAGAAAGAAGAGCATGAAAAAAAATATCCCACTATTTGCTGTTTTGAAATCTACCATCTACAGAGATTTGTTTTTGACAGCATACATACCCTGGACTGAAGTTTATTTTGGACTCATTAAATTGTTCCCATTCCAGTCAAGATGGGGAAAGAAGGCTGCATGCCTAGTGTTAGATATTGGTGTATCTCAGATGGAGATCTGTTTATTTCTGTATTTTAATGCTCTAAGTTTGCCAGAGAAAAGTGAGAAAAAAGTAAGTGAAAACTTTTTTTTTTCCCCGCTTATTTGGGTGGGTGGGGTTTGGGGATTTTTTGGATTTTGTTTGGGGTTTGTTTTGTTTTGGTTTGGTTTTGTTGGTTTTTTTTTGGTTTTTTTTTTGTTTGTTTGGTTGGTTTTTTGGGGGTTTTTTGGGTTTTTTTTGGGGTTTTTTGTTTGTTTGTTTGTTTTCCCCAATCATGCCATCTTTCTGTAAATTTCCAAATAGGTCATGAACTTGTGAAATCCAGCCTGTTTCCTACAAGGGTTCGTATGGATCTGGAGACAAGAATTATGCAACTTCCTCTAAGTTTTTATTCTGTGCATCATGATAAAACAGAAAATACATCTAGTAGTGAAGGCAGAAAAATGTAATTTAACTAAAATCCATCTCTCAACACTTGTGTGATTATTCCAGGTGCTGTGTTGTAGCTATATTAAAAAACCCCACGTTTTTCAGAATATCAGCCTACAAACAACCTGTTGAGCAAAGTGTGATGTTTTTACCACAGTTTTGAAAATTCCACTTTTTTGGCAAGTGTATACTGTAAGAACAATATTTTCTTTCTCAGTCTGTAACTTCTGTTATTTTCAAATCTAATTTTAGCAATTTCTAAAAGGCTTCAAACTTGCCTCAGTTGTAAGACGTCCTTGAAGACTGTTAGTTTTGTTATATGCAGAATGCTAGTATCAGCTGTGCTATTGTAGAATTTTTCTTCTATGAAGACACTTCTGCAAGTGCACTTTCTAGTAACTATTGGCCTCTTCTGCGAAGAAATACCCAGTGACATCAAATAAATCAAAAAGCCTGATGCTATGTCAATAATGAAATAACCAAACAACATTGTGGAGCAAATTATGCAGTGGTTCACTGAGTTCTGATTTCCTCATTAAATTTGAATGGAGGCAGCAGCTGCAGTTTGAATTTCTTGCCTGTCATCCAGATTCTATAAAGCAAAAATCTATTTTCTGCAAATAGTTTCCAAAACTTCTTCCATACACTGGAAAAAAGCTTACTGATTACAGCCAAGAGCACAGAATTAGGTCTGAGACATTAAATATAGAGTACAATTACCTGGTCAGTCTGATAGTTGTTCTTAATGAATGATGCTCTAAGGACCAGATACTCTCAAAATCTGGAAAATTAAAATTATTTTATCTTTTTATTTTTAATCAATAATAAAATCACATGCTCTGTAAATGCACAGGAACAGGAGAAAATACACACAACCTAATTGTGAAGCACGCTTAACTGTGAAGCAGGTTAAAGACTGGATTGTTCCTGGTTTAATTTGATGTACAGGCCTACCTCTCACACAGAGGTAAGTATTTTGGTATGTTTTACAGAACATTTTTAACTAGTTTAACTGTGGGTACTGGAGAAATGAATAGACTCTTTTAAAGAACAAAGATTGAGGCAGAAGGCTGTTTTAAGTTTCTTCCTAGGCACAATAATCTGTCTTAATAAAATACCTCACTTCAATTTTTATTCCTCTCTTTTCCACTTACTTTGCAAATAATAATAAATAAGCAGTTTAGTGAATAAATCTTTCAGGGCATTCAATCCCATGCAGGTGTTTTGCAGCACAATTTTTCTTACGAGCTATCTGAACTTCCAAGATGACTTCTGTATTTCTCTGTACCTTCCATGCAAAGCAGTGGCTGCGGTACACATTCCTTATGATGGGAACTTCTGGGCACATGAACCACCCACACCGGGGGACTGCTGTCACCTCGCAGCCCTCGTGTGTCGGTGTTCCAGAGCCTCGGCAGTGTAAAAAACGAGGTTTAAAAACAACTCTTAAAAATTAAAATATAAAGTTAGAAGGTATTAGTTATATTAGTTATAGATTTGTAAAGTTAAATGTTAGAAACTGTTTGTACTGATTTTGTAATATATCTTCGTGGCCTGTCAGGCAACGTCGTTTCCATGGCAACGTAAGACTCCTACACCCCTCTACTCTGCCTGGCTACTTCACCCCCCTCCCTCCCCACTCATCGACAACCAAACTCTTAACACCCCTTATGGTAATTAAAGATCCCAGGATGCAACGCCTCAGGAAAATCGGGACAACTTCCAAAATAAACAGTAATTAAGTCTCTTTGACAACAACTTAAAACAAAAGGAGTGGCGACTATAAAGACTAAGATGTAAAAGCCACCTAATACGTGGAATGTTGATCTCGCCGTGACCACGAGCAATCTGAACATCCGACTTATCAGTGGCAATCAGATTGGACTCGGAATTCTCGGGAGCATGCTCCGGTGAGGGGGGACACGAATTCCCTACTGGGCTGTGTGCAGCGGTCGACTGCCCAGCTCCCTCCTTCTTCTCAGCACTGCGGTGGAGGCCACCCCACCCCCCTGAGGCGCCTGCTTCTAAAAGAGCTATACTTTAATAAAGGCATTTAAAAGGAGGAAACATTGTCTCCTGCCCAATTTTTCTCAGCAGCAATAGTCAGCAGCAGAATCCTTTCTCACATCCCTCTTTAGATAGCAGCAGACTCTGGGATGGGGTTAGGCTGCGTGCAGATCCCTCCTCAGGACTGTGATGCTTCCTTCTAATGTTCATCATATTCAGAGCAACGGGAGCACTTCTAAGAATCTCAGCACACAACAATGTGGCTTAATTTTCAACGTAATTCCTGTGGTTTGGAGAGCTGCTGTCCTTTGGGGGTTTTGCTGGGGAAAAGAAATGCCTTTTGCAGGCTGTGTCCCGACCGCCCTTAGCGCCGAGCACCGTGGCAGGGCGCGGGCTGGCGGCGTGCACGGAGGAATGCTCGTACTGGGAAGAGGACCCATCCTTGAGGAATTGCTGTAGTGGAGTATCGTGAGAGACTGTGACAGGCCTAGGACTACGACAGCCTTAAACTGTGCCATGGCAGGTTTAGGTTGAATATTAGGAAGGATTTCTTCACAGAAAGGGTTGTTAGATATTGGAATGGGAGGGTGCCCGGGAAGTGATGGAGTCACTATCCTTGGAGGCGTTTAAAGGAAAGATTGGACGTGGCACTCAGTGCTATGGTCTAGTTGACATGGTGGCATCTGGTCACAGGCTGGACTGAGTCTGTGATGGTGACCACCCGTCGGAGCCCCTTCCTTGGACTCCCAGAGGTAGCGGGCAGATAACCGGCAGAAGTGCGGTGAGGCGGCAGACGAGACCTTTATGTCCCAACCCGAGCCGCCACCTCAGCCTGCCGCCGGCTGGGGAGGAGCGAGGGAAGGGCGGGTTGGG
>JANPWX010000007.1:1673023-1711420 GCA_024734555.1 Trochalopteron elliotii | reverse complement strand
ACTACGACAATGGTAACCTACGATGCCCATAGCGGGCCCGGGGCCCGGGGCAGCGCGGAGCGTCGTTTCCCGTGCCGTGTTTCCTCCTCGGGGCTCTCCACCCGCTCCGCCAGCGCAGTGACTGGGCCGCGGCCGGCCGGCAGGGCCCGGGTGAGTGCCGGGGTCGTGGGGGGCTCCTGTGCCGGAGCTGCCTCTCGAACGGGGTCGCCGGGCTGCGGTCTGAGCCTCGGAGTTCTCCTTCAGTGGCGCATCGGTCAGGGAGCTGGGACTCACCGCAGGACAAACTATAGTGCGCTTGTTCCCTGGTGTCGGGGCTGTCACCCTGTGGTTCGCTTCTCAAAGACAAAATCCTGTTCTTTTGGGAACGACCGCCGGGTGTGCGTGTTCATCTGGGCGGCGAAATGTTTCCTTTTCATGCTGAGCACCGCTGAAGTGACATCGGTGTCAATAACAGGTGCTGTCACCTGTTGGAGCAGACAGTGCCGCTCGCTGCAGAAACACGTCTTCTGGAGCTCTTCTAGCGCCCCAGGGGCTGAGGTGTGGGACAGCCGCCCTGCCCAGCACCGAGCTCTCTTTCGGCGGTATTGTGGGACCTAGGAATGTTTTAATGGCTCGGTGCAACACGTACTGAGCTGGAGCTCGCTTCCAGCGGTGGGCTGTGGCCTGCGTGAGTTTGCGCGAGGTCCCCTGTGGCACAGAATACAGAGCTCTGCTGCGCGGCGTCCTTTGTAAACAGGGAGGTGTGGCACCCTGCGGCTGGGCAATGGACACGGTGCCAACAGTGTGGGAAACAGTGGGTGCAAAGGCTACGGAGATGTGAAGGGTCTGGAGGGGAAGCCATGAAAGGTCTGAGGTCCCTAGGTCTGTTCAGCCTGGAGGAGACTGAGGGGAGACCTCACTGCAGTTACACTTTCCTTGTGAGGGCAAGGGGAGGGGCAGGCACTGATCTCTGCTCTGCGGTGACAGTGACAGGACATGAGGGAAAGGCCTGAAGTTGTGTCAGGGGAGGATTAGGTTGGATGCTAGGAAAAGGGTCTTCACCCAGAGGGTGATTGGCACTGGAACAGGCTCCCCAGGGAAGTGGTCACAGCACCAGCCTGACAGTGTTGAAGAAGTGTTTGGACAGTGCTCTCAGGTACATGGTGTGACTCTCAGGGTGTCCTGTGCAGGGCCAGGAGTTGGACTTTGATGATCTTTGTGGGCCCCTTCCAACTCAGGATATTCTGTGATTCTTTGTGATTCTGTAACACAGCAGCTTTCATAAGCAGGCCGTCCACTGCCTGTTAGAAAAGCTTTCCAAGGTGTTCTGGCATCCTGCATGTGTCTATTGAGAATTAAAATAATCATCTAATGATTTGCTAATAGAGAAGAGAGTAAGTGCCAATGTTTTGTGCCAGATGAGCTAAACTTGGTATGTGTAGTAGTGCTTAAAGTTTAATTCATGGCACATTTGTATTTCTCAGATAATGTGAAATGCAGCTGTGTTGACAAAATATCTGAAAGTTAATTGAATTTATTTTGGTGAAGAGCCCATTAGTATGTCTTTTTGCCTTTTGCTGGCAGCTAAGGTATGATAGCTTAAAATCAAGCCTTATTTAATCTGGCCCCAAACTGCTGCAGATGACAGACCATCTATTACAAGTCCACAAATTTCTATTGCAAATCAGAAGGGCTTTTCACGTGGAAAGCTTACTTCTTTGTGGGGAGAGCAGAATGGAGGACAACCAAGTAGAAGCTTGGACCCTCCGAGGAGAGGGGGACAAGTGTCATGGCAGATGAGTTTCTCTGGTAATCTGCTTCCTGTCACGCTTGCAGGAGGGCTGTGTAGCACCCCTTTAGGTTCAGTCAGAGCCAAGATTGTTGGTATTTCTCATTTTGTTACTGGCCTTGTGTCCTCATCACCAGCATTGTATTTACTTGTGTGATGGGTTCTCCTTTATAGAGCTATAAACAATATTTTCCTGTTTAATAAATCCATTGCCGTTGGGTGGGAAGTGTGTTTTGATGAAGAAAAATATTAGTGTTTTCAGACTGTCTTGTAGTAGTTTCATCTAAATAAAAGTTAAAACCTACTCTTTAAATGATACTTTAGTGTCTTTTCCAGTAAACCTGAGTTCTGGATTATGTCTAAATGAAGCTTGATTCTGAGTCATTCGTCATTTTCTAATATAATAACCATGTGAAATGGTTACCAAAATATTGCTAAGTTTAAAGTTTGTGATATTTCTGGTTAACAAAAAATTCACCTGAGTCTTTGATATAATTGTGAAAATAGTTAATAAATGAAGATTACCTTTTTGCTAATTTAAATTATGGTTTGAGTGAAGTTTTGAATTAAACTATTGTTTTTATTTTTAAGGGGACAATACACTTGTTCCGCAAATCACAGAGATCCCTGGTTGGAAAGTTAACACATGAATTTAGGTTGGTTGCAGCAGACAGAAGGGTAAGTACAGCTTAAAAAGAATTAAGATTATAATAAAAATGCATTAGCTGTATTAAGTTAAAATACACTATTAACTTAAGTATATTAAGAATTTTTTTCTTTGAATTTTTCTAGCTGTGCTTAAAAAAAAAGATATATCTTTGAAGCTGTATTGCTTCTGTGCATTGTCCCTGTGAATTGGTGGCCTCCAGAATTATACTTCTGTCTGATGGGTTCAGTAGAGCTGTAAACTGAATGTGTTCAGATATTTTTGGGACCAAAATTTCCGCACAAAAAAAGGAACCCACTAATGCAAAGTTGCACAAGTTGGTTTTCAAAAGTCACATGCTGTGTGCTGTAATAAAATGCAAATATTATAGATGGGTGGGGTTTTTATTAGACCAAAAAGGTATTTTAAGCATGGTGGCATTCATAATGAGTTTTAAAATAATTTGTAAAGTTTAAAATAGACTAAGGGCTTGCTGTTTTGAAATGAGTGGTGAATTTTTGGGAGGGAGAAGCCAGTTCTGTTTTTGCATGACCAAATACCGCAATATTGTTTTTTAAGACCAGATAGATATATTTCTGTCTTGTAAATTTTGGAAGGTGTAAAATACATATTTATTCTCATCAACAGTCCTGGAAGATTCTACTGTTTGGTGCTATAAATTTAATATGTATTGGCTTTCTGCTCATGTGGTGCAGCTCTACAAACAGCATAGGTAGGTGGCTCTCGTGTACTGAAACTACAACAAACTACCATGCGTTTCTTAGCTTGTGAAGTTGCAGCTGACTGAAAAAGCCAAATCCAGTACTTAATGGAGTTAGGGGTTTGCACAGCCAGGTTCAGAAGGTGCTTCCTTTCCATCTGCCACAGTCAGCTTAGATGCATTTTTCACAGACAAGTTTGGATGGGTGAAAGTCCTTCAAAGTTTGCACAGTTCTTTACTCCTGGTGGTCATTTGCTTCCTGCAGTAGCTTCTTGATCTTTAAGAATGAAAACCAGTAGACTTTTGAGTTACTAGTCCTCAAACCTGTTGCTTGTATAAGTAGCACCAGTGACGTGCAGACACCCTCACTTGCAGTTGAGGATGTTTGTGGTGTGAAAAAGGCTTAAGACTTCTTTGCTTCCAAGTAATGCCCAGCAGTAGCCAAAACACTGGAGTGTTTCCATCACCTGTGTAGCTGTTGCTGCAAAGCACAGCTCTGTGAGGGCTGCTGTGGGGAAATGAACTCCAGATCAACCAGACCCAATGCAGTTTTGTGTGCCTTCTGCTTTTGGATAGGGTCTTCAATGTGCTTCCCATCCCTGTACTGAGAATAGAATGCTTTTTTAGTTTTTAATTTTTGATGGAGGTTTTCTTGCAGTTTCAGGATAGGTTAGAGATGCAAAACAAGTAAAACATTCAGTTCAACCTACTTTTCACTGCAATAATGCACATAAGACATCTCTTACTCTGGGAAGTGATGTGTTTTGGAAGATCTCCTGACTTTGGAATTTCCTATTCGCAACTTAGTCACAAATGGGATACCTTTTGTATCTGGGCTTTATTACATGCTTTAGTTGAATTAGGATTGCATAATTAACCTGCTTATGACTTGAAATATATTGGTGTCTTTAGAATAACAGCAGAGGTGGTTTATATAGGTAAAAGATTGAAAAAAGCTGCACAAAACAGACTTGGAATACAAGTGATTTTTGCATTGAAAAATTAAGTATTAAGTTCTAATACTTACTTTTCTTTACAGCTTTAACTGCTTACACATATTTGACAATCTTTGACCTTTTCAGGTGAGGTTTTTCCCATTTTGTCTTACTGTTCATTTTGTCTGTATATTTCTATATGTTTAAAATGTACTTACAGGTTCAAAGACATGTAACTTAGTCATCAGTATAGAAACAGTAACTGGTTTAAATATAGCTTAAATGAGTATAAAATTGCACACAATAAACAGATTGTAGAACCCACCATAGCTGTATTGAGAAAGACTCGTAACTGATCAGTTCAGTTATGGATTTCTTTCTGCAGATGCATGACAACATAAAACAATATAGCACAAAACTGT
Source organism: Trochalopteron elliotii (assembly GCA_024734555.1). Classification (NCBI taxonomy): domain Eukaryota; kingdom Metazoa; phylum Chordata; class Aves; order Passeriformes; family Leiothrichidae; genus Trochalopteron; species Trochalopteron elliotii. Next base: position 1,706,928 of record JANPWX010000007.1, on the reverse strand, counting down.
TGTCTGGTTGTTCTCTCAGAACATTTTCTTAATGCCATAGTCACTGATTGTGAAGTAACCCTCAGTTTTAACATGACGAAACAAGAAGGATGTAATTCTATTTCAAAAATATTTCACAAGCTAGATACCAAGTGGTCTGCACATAAGGTCATTAGATATTTTCAGTATTTTTCTTGATTGCTAATAAAATTATATTAAAACAACATTTATTATTATAGTTCTGAACACTTTTGGTAACATTGATAATATAGACATGAAATACATTCAGTTCTTACCTAAGATACAGAACGGTAGCAGTGGTTAGGAAATAAAAGATACATTTAAAATATTAGCCTACATTATCTTCCTTGCTGTCTCACTATCTGATAAAAGGTATGGATCAGCTTTCTGAGTCATACGTATGTCCACTACATGCTATAACTTATCTGACTTACAGTAAAACATTAAAAAAATAACATCAGCAAACATGTAGAAACAAAAATGACTTGTTGGGATAGGCACAAAAAAAATCTGTGGCTGCAGTAGAATTAAGATTTAACTTTAATGAATCTTGTGTTTTTCTTAGAATTTTGTATCTACTGAATTGTTGTTATCTTGACTCAAAATACCTTTTTCACCTTGGGGAAATTGGGGAAGGTGTTGATGTTATACATCCCATTTGTATGGAAATATTTTTTTCTTTTAGTCTCAGAGGAAGGTGGAACGCCCTTGGCATTCCTGTCCTAGGTTAATTACTGATTGGACTAGAAGATTATTCTAACTCACAGCAATTTCTTTCAAGAGTTTTGATTTGCTCTAAGGGAGAACAATGCTCAGTAATTCTGCTGCAAAAATCACTTTCTGCTTCTTTTCTTTTTGTCATTTTCCTGGTTGTATATGTTAGTTTTACTGGGATTATGAATTTACATCTTTGTATATGAACAGTATTACTTCTGTGCGTTTACTTTTATTCTACACAGCTGGGAATCAAGTTGTGAGGATGTGATTGTTCATCAGTTGTAGGAATGAATTCTTTATCCAGTCTGATTTAACATTGTTATTAATTACAAAAGGACTGCATGAAAGTACAGATGGCACCGAATCCATGTGAATTTCAATTGAAAAAAATGTTCAATAGAGAAAAAATTGTTCAAGAGAGGAAAAATAGGCAAAGGAAACTATACCTATCCTTGAAACATTCTGACTACTACCATGGAGGTTCTGAAATAATTGGAATTCTAGATGTTCAATATGAGAGAAAAATTTTGACAGAGGATAGCAAGAGAGACCTGTGGCTGTCAGTGAATGGCCAGTTAGATTAGAGCTTGTGTAGGTGAATGCAGCCAAAGAAAGTTAATCTCTTCTGGCCATATACATAGAGAAATTACACCCTGGAAAAGAAAGGCAATACTTGATGTGGCCTGAGACTTATTCCAGAGTACTAAATCTAATTCGTGGTATATCTGTGAAAGAAGACTTTAATGGAGAGATTTCTTTGGTTTTTCTTTCACTCTTCTGTCTTGCTCATCAGCTTCCTTCTCATTTAAACAGTCTTTCTCAGGTCACAGCATTTCTAGGCAAGTTCAGAAAGCACATGAGCAGCATTTAGAACATCACTGTGACAGTGATGCAGGTTGAGTTCAGGGCAAGATGTGGCTGTATTCATTTGCTGAGTTTTGGTGCCTCAAGTATTTGTAGATTACAATTTGTAAAGGCTGCTGTTATTTATCACAGTCTGATTCTCCCCCTTTTTTCAGTTTGGTGACATGTCTAATAAGCTACTGGGTAATGATGAAGAAACCCAGCCCAGTCTATTCATTTGGGTAAGTACAATAACAAGGTGTAGTGTTTGATAATGCATTTCATACGTTGCTCTCTGTCATTGTCTGGATCCCTGAACAGCCATCAGTAATACTCTGTATGTGAAAGAGCCTAAAAATGAGGAGGGCCAAGACTTACTGTAAAGTAAGTTAGAGAGTAGGGGACAGACAGGAAGAAGAATTAAGAAATGCTTAATTTTAAGGTGTCTCTGATGAGTGGAGTGTTAAAAAAGCCCTGAAAATAATGTCTATTCCATAAAACTTCCAGTTTCTTCCCATCTGTCTGCCATTGAATGAATTGGAAAGAGTAGGTGTATCCTGCTGGTTCTTGCACAGAAAAGATTCTGTTGGATGCGTTGTTCAATGTTCAGTGTTTCTAAACTTAATTCTCAAATTTCAGGTTTGAAAGGTTTGAAGTTCTAGCTGTATTTGCATCTACAGTTCTGGCACAGCTTGGTGCTCTTTTTATACTGAAAGAAAGGTAGGGTTATGTACTGTTTTCTTTAATTTTTAACATATGAAGATATAGTCCAGATCAACCAAAAGCACATGCATTCTATGAGTGCTGTATGTAGAGATACTTTAGAAAAAACTTAAAGATTTAAAAAAATATATTGCTAAATCTTACTGCTTGCTTACATTTTACACTACATGTAGGTTTTAGATGTAAAGATGGAAATTGATAAATGTACTTAAAAAGCTCTCTAGGGAAAGATTTAATGGTTTTAAGAATACTTTTTCTAAAAGGTTGAGTAATTAATTAAATGCATTTCCTTACGTTAATTTCATTTTTACTTCTGTTACTTTTTGAAGTCATAGCAGCTTCATAGTATATCAATGGTCTGAATGTTTAAAGCATCAACTTCTTCACTCCCTCAAAGTTTGCTCAAGTATTAATTTGCCATACCTCTATGCTTGGAAGCATTTGTATTTTGGGAGGTTAGCCTAAAACATTATTTTAGCTTTTAAAGATGAAGAGGCTTTTGTTACCATGTGGAATTTAAGACTGCAGCAGTGTAGCTTCCCTTTTTCTATTCAAGTGCTCTATTTTCTGTGTCAAGGGCTGTTTTAACAGCTTAGCAGCTTTATTCTATAAGGTCAATGTATTGAACTCACATCCACTGGAATGAATCACCCTCTGTGAAAACCTCCCAAGTTTTCCAACATCAATTTGAGGAAATTCCACAAACTTAGCGAGTTTTTCTGTTACAGCTGAAGCTCATTTGTTAACTCACTGGTGGGTGAAAAAAGATCTGTATCTCCACTACAGTATCCAATGTCTGCTTTATTTGACCTTGCTTAGTGTGAGGCTGTAAGTCAGGAATTTCAGACTCAGTTTGTTGTGGTCACCAACACTGGTGGTGGTGCCAGTAGCAGTATTTTTTTGCATGTTCATTTACAAGCATATTTTTATTGTGTAGGCAGCATTCATGGTAGTTAGCACATATGTTGCACAGTTTGGAAATATTTGGGAAATCTAAATCACATCTGCTTTGATTCAGTGTTAAATGCTTTCATTGCTTATAGAAGTTGCTGTGTTTATTTAAGCAATTTTTTGCAGTACTGTATCTATCCGTTTTTGTTCATAAATGGCAGCTAATGCTACGGAACTGTAAAAATATGTTTCAGGTATCAAGGCTTTACTGTATGAATATAACTCAAATTTTCAATTATTCTTGTAGTGTGGAGCGGTTTCTGGAACAGCCTGAGATACACACGTAAGAAGTTATTTTGGCATGTAAAATGTGTTATTGTCCTTTTATGTTTCTAATTCTTATCTAGCATATATTAGTTATGCAAGTACTTTCAGTACCAAATTGCTTGTGGTGCCTTGGTGCATTTGTTTCAAACCATGTGCAAGCTTTACTGCAAACCATTCTTTTCAAGGTACAATTGAAATTTAATCCTCATGTTCTCTCAAATAGTGTTCTAACTATATATTGCTGCTTTTCCTAGTTCAGTTCCTTTTGTTTCTTGTGGCCTCTTGGAAGGCCTGGTATGTGGAGGGGAGGATGCTGTGGTCAACAGGGAACTGAATGTTCTGCAAAGAGGGTTCAGACTAAAAAGAGCACAGGGAGAGGAAAAGGAATGGGACATGGGATGTATGTTGAAGTAGTTTTAGAAGAAGGCTGGGGGTATATGGCACAATTCCATAGAAAGCTAAGCTTCTTAGTTGTGCTGATGAGGGGACAATGTGTATGTATCTTCAAAGGGCAGATATATGTGTGTGCATATATGCAATAATTAAGAGCTGTTACTCAACATTATGAACATTATATGATAGCAATAACGTACAAAGTTCAGTGATCTCGTACAACCCTTACAACCATAATACACTGCTGGTTATTAAGTATTACACAGGTTTATCCTTGTTATTTTCAGCCTCTGTGAATGAAACCAAGCAAAGTATTTTGATGCTGTTATTGGTAGCTACAGCTTGATGACATGTTCTGTGATGATAGGAAATTAAGACACCTTTTTTCCCTCTCCCTAGGGGACGACTGCTGGTTGGTACTTTCGTGGCTCTCTTTTTCAACTTATTTACAATGCTTTCCATTAAGAATAAGCCTTTTGCTTATGTCTCTGAAGGTATGTGATAAATTAGACTGTAACAAGAATTGAGAAAAAAATGTTAATGTTCCTATTTTTATCAAGGTATAACTTGTCTGGTAACTTTCTTAACTAGTGGCTGTATATTACTGTTACCTCTGTTCATGTAACTTCATGCAGTCGAATTGCCATCTGATTTTCAACTCCAACTTTATTATAAGCTCTGAGTAGTATGAGGTTGTTAGCAAGTGTTATTTTAATGCTGCAGTATCCTTTTTTTTCAATCTTTTGAATTCAACCAGTGAAGGTCATGTGACAGATACCAGAATTTTATGGACATAATAATGGATTAAAAAGAAGTTAATGCAATAGTTCTTTTTAAAAGCTCTTTTACCTTTTTCATTGTGAAGTAGGTTTGCAGTCATTCCTGCAATTGTAAATTGTCCTGTAAATTGTATCTGTTATACACTATATTATATAAAAGATAATGGTTTTATAACCTGCAATTATATTTGTATCTAATCAGTTCAGATTATTATGAGAGATGGATGTTGTACTTGCTTCCTGGAAAAGACAGACTTGGGGCTTTTTTCAAGTGCCAGGATATCTGTTGAGATATATTTACTCATTCATAGTGTATTTATTAGATTATTCCCTTAAAATAAAGCTTACATATACTTTAAAATGTCGTCACTTTAAAATGATACTTAAAATTGTGGTAACTGTATTACCTTCTTTCTTTTGCAGCTGCCAGCACAAGTTGGCTTCAGGAACATGTTGCAGATCTTAGTAGAAGGTAAAGCTTTATATTGTTTTTCAAAATCATTAGCTTCTGGAAGGCAGTGTTGGTTTTGTGTGAATAGTATCAATTTGGAGGGGTATTGAGGCATAAACTTGTATTAAAGCTTTTAAAGTAGCTTTACCTACTGTAGGTCTCATGTATGAATTCTGGAGCAAACATTGTCTCCCATATTTCCCAGATACATCAATCTAACAGAAATACATATTTCTGGGTATCTTTTCTTTTGAATATGTGTGTTCAGTACATTGTATGTAATTCTCTTTGGATGAGAATAGGAAAACTAACATTGTCCTGTACATACTTGAACTGCATTTCACAACACGCATTACCAAAGGATATATTTTGTAATAATTGATGTTTATTTACTTTGTGGGCTGGACAAATGATTCAGATGGTTGAGTTTAAATGTGATAGATGAAACAGTTTACTCACTGAACAGTTTCCTCACGTGTCCAGCAGGTAACTGGGAAGTCTGTGTCTTCCAGGGATATAAGCAATGTTGCTCATTCATCTTGTCTGTTAACTGTCTTGCTTGTATTGGATATCTGAATGCAAGATAACATTGTTTGCAAATAGTTTTGTCAGCTGTCACAGAAGTTTATTTTAATCCATAGATGTTCTTCCAACTGTCTGTCAGTATCAGAAGAAAAATGTTAAACCAAGTTGTAAAATATGTTAAGTATGCTTCAAAACCCATCTGTTTCTGCATCTTGTGATCTTTTTTACAGTTAAGGAAAGAATGCTGACTTGATAACAGAAGAATTGATTTTTTTAATGGGAATAAGATGTTACATCATCAGAACCAAAATCTGTGAAATATTTTTGGAAAACTAACAATTAGGTTGCCCAAGTTTTATTGTAAAAAAAAAAAAAAAAAAGGTGGATACCAATCACAGATAGTAGCACAGCTTTCCTCTTATCAGTGTAGAAATACAGTTTTAAGGGGAAGGACACTGATGGATAACTTGAAGGGGTCCCAGATTGAGAGTAATATAATTTCTACTGGGTTTTGAGTTAACCTGTGTGCTGTTAAGTCAGTATGAAAAAAAACCAAATTAGTGTGTATGCAGCTATTTCAGATGTGGTATGTGAAGCAATGCTATTTTTAAAATATCTGCACCTGTATATAATTATGTTGATTAAAATTCTTACAGGAGCAGGCCAGCACATGATGTCTAAACATAAGTTGGCTTTAACCATAGCAACAAAACATTTCATACTGTCTTTGCCTTGAAATTTTCGGGACATGACATGCACTTACATTCACTGGGAAGTACAGAAACTCCTTTCTCTCTTCATACTCCCATTGACAGGAAATAACTGTAAAGAAATGATTTTCCCAGCATTCCCTCATGCATTTTTTGGTCTCCTCTTATTCACCTATCTGGTCTTTTACCTCCTTTCAGATTCCATGAATTAGTTAGCTTTGGCTTTAAGACACTTTGGCACACCAAGGTGGCAGATGGAGTGAAGACTGGTGACGTGTAAATCTCTCACTACGTACACCTGTGTAATACCAGTGTTGAACCCATGCAGTGCTTGTGTTGCAGACAGCTGGTACAGCTCTATCATAGAGCTGTGTTCCCAGAAAAAAACCACTTGATTAATTTTTGCTGACAGCAGCCTTTGAGCAGAATTAATGAGACCTTTACAGTACTCATCATGTGCTACCACAGCAAGGTGTGTTAGAAGTCAAATGTTAAATAATGGGAGTAATTTTGGAATTTCAAAGTAGTGATGAAGAGCTGGCTGACAACTGCTTTTTCTGTTTTGTTGCAGTATTTGTGGAATCATTCCAGGATTGAGTAGCATCTTTCTGCCACGGATGAACCCTTTTGTCTTGATTGATATTGCTGGAGCTCTGGCTCTTTGCATTACATATATGCTCATTGAAATCAAGTACGTGTAGTTGTTGTCTTAAAACAGTAGCTCTTTTTGTATCCAGTCTATGGGGAAAATACATTTTTTCATGAAAGGAATGATCTGCTCTAGGGCTGCATTTTGTATGAATGGCATTGCAACTCTGTGAATGCATCTGTCTGTTGTCCAAGATGAATGAGAGCTCCAGTGAGATTAGTATGTGTAAAATTCTGTGTGTGTATATAATTTAAAAGAACGAAAAAGGAATCATAAGTAAGTTGTTCTGCCTTTCAAAAGTATAAATCACCAGTGTTTCTTTAATTGCTCTTTCTCCCTAGCAATTATTTTGCTGTGGACACAGCCTCTGCTATAGCAATTGCTTTGATGACATTTGGTACTATGTATCCCATGAGTGTCTACAGTGGGAAAGTACTACTCCAGGTAAGGCAGCCTCACAAAAAAACAGATTTTGTGGATTTGGCTTTGTTAAATGGCCTCATTTTAAAAAAACAAACAAAACCCCTTGAAATCTGTTTTAAGCTTGCAAATAGGAAGTGTTTCCATGGGAATTTGTGATGTGCTACAAGAATGTTAATGGTTGTGCAGATGTGCATCACCAAGTCATAAGAATTTAATGAAAATGCCATTGGTCTCTTGTGTGGGTAGACCAGACATAAAGGCTCTCTTATTTGAACAGGGCCAGTTAATCTTTATTATAACTTGTATTTTCTTTTCTTCTTCTTTTTGAAGACAACCCCACCACATGTGATTGGCCAGTTAGATAAACTTCTTAGAGAGGTAAGTCAGTGTATAATACATAGCACAGTGTGTACAGCTAATAAGCATTCAGGAATGTGAAGAATTTTTCTGACTAGTCCAAGAAGTTTGCTAAAATTATTTTTTAATAATTGTTTTAGCTGCATGTAGAAAATATGAACCTTGCTTTCCAAGATGAATAGTGTCATTTAGGTATCTGGAGCAAATCTGCTTAAGTAGTGCAGGCTGTTTTTATTTTAATTTGAGCTACTGTTGAAGTGGTTTACAAATGTGAGTTTGAGGAGGAGAAGGAGTACAGGCAGCTGTTGAATTACAGCATAGCAAGCTGAGAATATACTGCAGTTTGGCAGCAAGAGTTACTTGAAATACATTCCTTAAAACTTTTTTGATGAATTTGGATGTTTAAGGGTAGCAAAAGTGCATTAGATAAGCATTAACATGACATTAACAGACATCATCTGTTCTGTGTATGAGCTTGTATTTCACTACTGACAATTATTTGTTATTCAGTTATGTATAAAAGTACGTTTCTAAGGGGATTTGAAACTTCTAATTTATTTTCATATTTGTGGATGTTTGTGTAAAATCAGGTTTCAACTTTGGATGGTGTGTTGGAAGTTCGAAATGAACATTTCTGGACATTAGGTTTTGGCTCTTTGGTAAGTTATGTCTCTGTTATCTTTCTAGCCTTTGAAAAAAAAAGTTGTCAGATATTACTTTAATTTTTTAATTTACATAAAGTAAGATTTTTTTTCTGAAATATTAACTATCAAAAAATGTGATGGAGTTAGTACTCTACAGTCCTTGTGTTTATTACAAAACTCCTCTTCCCCTACATTTTTTTTTAGCCTTGTTGTTGGTTAATATTATTAACCAAGCAGTTCTGGCTTAAAGCATGCATTTTTGTAACTGTAGAATTTCTTTCGTATTTTGGAGTAAAAAAAATGACCAACAATAGAAAGAATGTTTTTCACAATGATGTGTTAGTGTAAATTGTCTAGGAAGAGAGAAATAACTGTAACCCTTCAAGCACCAAAGGTCTACAGTAGACAGTAGAATCATATGTTTTCAGCATTTCTAGGGGAGGAGGTAGAACAACATAACTACAGTTGTGTACCAATAATTCTGTAAGCTGAAAGAAATGAAGGGGTAATTTCTGTGGTAGACAATAATCACACAGAACTTGGTTATTCCTAACTTGATGCAGATATTTTGTGACAGCTGGAAAATTATAAGGCTCTTAAAATATTTCTTCACTGATTTCTTTCAGTATGCTACCCTTCTTGAAACAACAAAAAAGGCAGCAGTTCCTCTTTCTGATGTAAAAATAGCTTTCAGTTTACTGTTCTCCCACTTATCCCTATACTTGCACTTTGTTCTTTTGAGCCATTTTTCTCCCCCAGTTGTTGCCTTTCCTGTCAACACATGTTGTATTGTATAGTTTGGTTCTAAGACTCACTTTTCCTGAATGCTGATCTCAATATGTTCATAACAGAGCAATATATTAGGAAAGATCAAATGTATCTTGTAATAAGGTTCTTAATTCAGTCAGTAATTTCCACTGCAAAAGGCCTTTTATGCTGTTTGTGTAATTCTGTGCAGGATAATTTACCTCCTCTTGAATGCATGTGAGGAATCTTTCTTGGAGTAACAATTAACAGCCAGCTTGTTTTTATTCCCTTTCTAGGCTGGATCAGTCCACGTCCGAATTCGGAGAGATGCGAATGAGCAAATGGTACTTGCTCATGTCACCAACAGATTATACACACTGGTCTCTACCTTGACTGTTCAGATTTTCAAAGATGACTGGATCAGACCTACCTTATCATCTGTGCCTATTGCAAACAATATCCTGAACCTTTCGGATCATCACATTATTCCAATGCCATCTTTGAAAGCTGCTGACAGTTTGAACCCTGTTACCTCCACTCCAGCTAAGCCCAGCAGCCCACCACCAGAATTTGCTTTTAACACACCAGGCAAAAATGTGAGTCCAGTCATCCTTTTAAACACCCAGACAAAGCCCTATGGATTGGGCTTTAATCATGGATCTGCACCCTACAGCAGTGTACTCAGTCAAGGACTTGGAATACCAGGAATGGGAGCAGCTCAAGGATTCAGAACTGGTTTTGCAAATGTCCCAAGCAGATATGGAACAAACGCTCGTGGTCAGCCCCGACCGTAATAAACACCATTATTTATTATACTTAAGGGTATTGACTTAATTATTTTATTACCCAATTTTTATAAACATTTGGAATGTCAAATCATTCTAAATGGCTGGGAACAAGTGCATTGTTCATCTTCATGAAGTGGTTAAATAGCAGTTTTTTCCTTCACATCAGCTGTAGCCTGTGTAATGCCACAGATATTTTGCAGACTTATAATACTTCACAAGTAGTTTTTATAGGGTGTCTATTTCTACTCATCTTTTTTATCCACTTTTCTTTATTTATCCAAGAATGTATTGAGATGCAGCACAACTCCATAAGAGAATAAAATAGTGACCAGGTAGCTTTTTTTTTTTCTAATGAGAATTGCTGGATGCTGAATAGCTCAGAGAATAGGAAATGGCAGAAATACAAGTCCCAATTTTCAAATATGTTTGATTGCTGTATTAAGCCATGTTTGGGCCAAATCACAATTAGTTTTTGGTTGCAAAAATCCATCAATATTCATGTTGTGGCCATTGTGAAGACAATCTGGCATTTCAGATTATAATTGATTTTGTGAGACCGTGTTTTAACATTTTTATTGATGCTTTTATAGAAATTCACATGGTTCAGCAACCATTTTCTAGTTGTAAATATTCCATACTCATCTCTGATATTTTTTACTTTTTGGTTTAACTGCAGAATTATTTAGCAATATACTGGGAAATAAAATACTTAAAACTTAAGATTTTACAAGCACCTCTTTTTTATGATTAACCCTATTTGGATACAGAACAGATGACTATTGTTTCTGAAGCCAGTATTTCATTTTTGACGGCGTATTCTATGATTTGATTGTGACTTTGTATTTTCCCCTTTGTATTTTGTTTTTGTAGTTTCAGGGGGGAAAGTAATTTATTTATATTCCTGGTTTATATCCAGAGTACAGGTCAGTGATCACTGAGAGTTTGTAGTCACTGCTGGAGTGCTTAACCTTTGGGGCACACATGGAATGAGACCATTTAACTTGTCTCTGCTTTTGCATTGCTGTCCTACTGTACATTGAGGTGTCTGCATTTCTCCAGGGCCTTTCTCAGAGAGCTCTTCCCTCTCATTGCTGTCTTCCTTCTCTGCTCTGGCAACAGGGAAAGAAAGGCCTTTCAGAAATACTGCAATTTTTTGTCTGTTCCCCTGTGCAGTATCCATGTTACAGTGGCTCCTCTGCACATTCTTCTGCATCTCTTGGCCATCTAGGTTGCCCATTGCTGTTGTTCCACTTGCAACTCAGGGTGCTATATATTGGCTTTCCCCTTGTTCATCTTTGTGCTGAGTCAGTCTCTTCACTTCTGTGAGGTGATTATATGGAGCTGTAGTATCTCAGGGATTCCAAAGATACTATATTACCTGAAGATAATGGCTTTGATGAAGAAATCTTTCTCATGTAGATCTAAGTGGAGAAAACAGCCTTCTTTTGAATTTCAAATATCTGTGGCCTCTTCACTGGCTGAGGATTTGTTTTTCTGTGTAAGAACACTGCATTCCTCGTTTTTTCTTCCCCCCTCCTTGACCAGTGTTTCCTGACCCAGTGCTTGGAGGACAGAGTCATTCTTGCAAAAGCAAGGTGACATTCTGCATGATGAAGATGTATCTTTTGGGGATGTTTCAGGCTGAGTGTGGTGTCCAGACTGCCACTGGGACACTGTCCATGTAAGCTACAAGTAGGGAATCGAGTTCTGTACTTCATTTGCAGTGAGAGTGAAAATTTCATTGCTCTGTTAGAAAGTGTAATGACCTGGCAAACTTTCATTTAAAGATTACAATGCAGTTACAACCATTGGCTCTGTTTCTATGAGGTCAGTATCAACTCAGTAATCACCTCTGGTCCATTATTCTGTCTTTCTGTGTGTCTATTACGTGTGCCATTGCTGCATGGAAAGTCACTGAAGTACAGAACACTTGAACAAGATTCTCTGTACCTCTTGGGTGCTGAACTAGACTGCACTTTTACAGCATCTGCAACACCTTAGAGCCAGCAGAATGTTTACAATACACTACTCTTGTGTGGCCTGGTTAAGAATTGTTCCTTACTCCAGTTTCAGAATCAAACACATGCCCTTTTTCTGATATTTTCAATACATTGTATTATATTGAATGCATGCTTTACTTGTTTTCAGTAGAAAATTAAATCTCCATTTTATTAAAAAATGAAGCTGATCTCTGATTTAAAATGAGAAGGGAGGGTGAGAATCCCAGAATTCTGAGTGCAATATAATCACTTTAACAAAAATACTTTTTTGAGTGATTGTTTACAATATATATCATATGTGCAGATGATAAATATTCTTTTAGATGTTAGAACAGCTTTTTAGCTGCTTTATTGTTATGAATATATTAATATTTGTTAAATCAGCACAGAGTAAAATGTCTCCTTTTATATGAGGAAAATAAAATCAGTGTAATTCGTAAATGATAAGGAAAAAGTGGTAATTTGTATACAAGATTTTATAGTTATCTTTCTATATATATTGTTTAAGTGATGCTCTCGGGTGATACTTCAGTCTCAATGAGCAGGTATGTCAAACTTCAGAACTGTTTTGCTGGGTCTACTACCAGTGTAGACTGGGTCCTTGGAATAATTCTAAAGAAAGTGATATGTTTTGCCTTTTCTAACTGTGTTTTGCTGTTATGTGGTCACAATCTAAATGTTGGTTTGATTCATAGTGAATAAGAATTGATAATTTATATCATCTTCATTCCTAATGCTAGGAATGCTGTCCCAGCTAGAGAGAAGAGGACTGGTAGTTGCTGTCATTTCTGTCTGCCAGAGGATTTGGCATTGCTACTCCCTTAAGTTGTTCCAGCTGTGATCACACAGGATCACATCACTTTTAAGTAAATCCATCCAGCTTTAGAGAGTTTGAGGGGCATGTACCATTATTTGGCTTCAGATTCTTGTGAGAAACTGTCTTGTCCTGATACGGAAGGAGCCAGAGCACCTATTACAAGACAAATAGCTACCATAATTTGGGGTTTTTTTCTGCTTTACATATTGAGTGATGGCTCGCTCATGAGTTCATTCTGTTCTGCATTCCCTTAACCCAGGTGGTAACCACGGACACCTTTGGCACACAAAGCCAGTGACAGCCTTTTGTGGCTGGTAAACTGATTTTTATTCTCTTCCCCTTGGCTGACATGTGACAAATGCTTTTCAAGGAGAGAACCTGTGCAGCAGTTCTGCTGATTAGATTAACTGAAGTCCTCTATTGATTTCTAACCCTTGCTGCCACCATCCAGCAGGGAAGGAGAAACTATCCTGCCATAGGTTCTTCAACACAAAGCCTCTTTCTGAATTCTGAAGTGATTATCTGTCCTGTGCTTGTCCAGACCCAATGGATCTGGATATTTTGTCATATTCAGTGTTGAAAGTGAGAGCAGAAGAAATACCAGTCCTGGTCTCTTCACTTGTATTTTTTGTTTTCTGGGCATTTTATGAAATAACTCTGACTTTGTCCTGCGTGCTTGTTCTCCCCTGCCTTAGTAGCAATGAGAACCCACCTTGTACCATGTCTGCCTTACTGATTACTTCTTGTGCTTTTGAGAGCTTAGATTCTTGGATTCACATGGGTTCATGTAAGTTTTCCTTCCAGCAATTATTTTTTAAATGAATGATGGATCATATAAATTGCTAATTGATGACCCTTCCCTCTTTAAGTAAACTTTTCCAGGGCTAGCATCCAGTTAGGAGGTGGCCCTTTTTTCCTGTACCAAAAAAAACCCCAAACACAAAAATCAGGGGGGAAGGAAAAAAAAAGGCAAGCCTATTCATGTTTTCTTCACATTTTGAGAAATATTGAATCATATTACAGCAACCTGTATCTCATTTCCTTGGACTGAGTAAATATAACTCGAGAGCTGCATGCTCAGGCAGTAAAAATTAAATTACAAAATTGATGTGATTTGGTGTACTACATGGTTAAATTATGGTTTCAACTAAGTCTTAATAGAGATTTAAAAAAACCCCAGGCTTTTCCCAGTTATGACAACCCTCTGATCCAACATTTCACAATGAAGTGTGTTTTAAGTTAACTTTCAAATTCTCTAAGAGGCAGAGTAGCAGTCCACACAGCAAATGTGTACTGCATTTTTCAGAGGTCCTGTAAAATATGGAGTATTTGAAAATATGGAGTATGGTGAACCACAAGAGTTCACCAAAACATATCAGCCACACGAATTCATGTTTAATATTTCTATTTAACCATTCTGTTACCTTTCTTTACCACTTAGGAGGGTGCAGAAGGTGCCTTACACTGCTCAAAGTATTCAAACTTCAGAAGATTTAATGTAGTTTTTTAGACTATTTTCTCATGGGGGCTGAAATAGAGGAGAATATGATTGCAAAGAGTTCAAGAAGCTTTGATTATATTTACACAGATGTACAGTAGTACCCAAAAATAAAGACATCTGTCTAATTTTTTAGAATTTTCATAGTATTCTGTTTCAGAAGTTGCAGGTAAGACAAACATTTCTCACCAATGTTAAAGTGACAGGAAAACACAAAATGCTTTTATTTCATCTTGAACTACCAAAATCAAATTGGATTTAATTTTCAGGCTATCCTGTAATAGTGAAATTTTACAAATTTTCATTGCTGTAAATACCTATTTCTGTAACAACTTTATGATATGGATGTAAGCATTGTCTTAGGTTCCAAAATGTTTGCTTTAGGAAAATGGTAAAATACAGGCCAAATCTGACATGCCTACAACTCCATTTCTTACCTCCTTTTTAAATCTCTTTGCTCAGGGTAGAACTCTGTAGGGAAGCAGTCTGGAGCAGTAAAATACTGACTTTTTTTCTCCCAGTTCATCTTCTATCAGCTTGATATTTTTATTTTTTTCTTAAAATGCTCTCATCCTTTTCTCACCAGTGGAAACCATAATTCTGCCAGTAGCTTTTGAATATTGTTCTTCTGGCTTTCACTGATCTCATTCCAGGCTTTCTTTTTGCCAGCATTACACTAAACCTACTGAATAATTCCAGTAAGGAATGTGAAAGCACAGGGTTGTTAAATTGGTATCTTTCTGGTGCTTAAACTGTTTTCTTGCTTTTAATAACATTTTATTTTTGATAGCACTTTGCCTTGAAAATTGTATTTAGATAAACTATAGTTTCTAAAGTGATCACTTTTCTCGTATGATTATTTTTGTTATAGTCTGCATTAAAAACAGCAGGTGGGTGGTGTTCTGGAGGTTTTTTGGGTCAAATTGCGAATGATACTCACATGACTGAATGTGTGTACTGGGTCATTGCTCCCACACACCACTTGATCTTTTGTTTGTATCTCCTGTGTTGCAGTCAGAGCACAGGGAAACCCCGACACACCTTCCTGGCAGCACCATCCCCCACCACCCTTCTCCATCCAAAAGTATCCAACAAATGAAAGGGTCAAACTGAACTTGGGTTATTGTTCTGTTTTTCTGGTGGTCAGCTGCCTGCAGAGAAAAACCCCTTCAGCCACCTTTGTAGGGGAAGGAGGAGAGGGAAACAGAGAGGATTAAAAATCACATCTGTGTGTCAGGAGTTCTAGCAACTCGTATCAGCACGAGGTGGTTTAGTTCAGCCCGAAGTAGAAGTCTGCTGTGGTGTGATTTTTGCCTCTTTTGATAAGATGGCGTAAATTTCCATAGCTGAACAGTGCAAAAGTTGGTCACACCTTGTAAAAACTGTATCATACAATTAAGTCATGAGGCATTCCTTCCTGGGATCATAATACATGACAAAAACCAGTGAAAACAATCTGGAAAAATTCTGGAGTTTTTTTATTCAGAGATAAAACATGGAAAGATCAAATTCTTTCCAGGCTGAACTAGATCTTATTTAATGGTATCTTATTTGGCTAATGGACCAATAGGCCAGGAACAGCTCAATCAATAATCATTCTAGCAAGAACTATCATATTTTTCTTCAGCTTGGTACTCTCCAATGTAATTAAATAGCAAGTGTCAAGGTGGGCAAACAGTAGTGTGGATGGAGTAGGATTTGTTGATGTTTTGTCTGTCACAGGTTGAGATATTCCAGCACAAACACTTGCAGGATTTTGTTGAGATTGTCAATAGTGGCTGTGTCAAGGTTTTCTTCTGTGTCCCTCATGGTGTGCCATACTGCAGGAAAAGGGGATGGAATCAGATGCAGGACTGGAACCCCTATAAAAAGGAAAGTGAAATTTGGAGAAGAAATATTAGAGAAGTTCTGTTAAGCCAACTGATACTTCACCATTTAGCAACAATCAGGTAACTACTCAATAAGCTTGCTTTATAGGGTGTGTCACTGCAGCTTCCTTTTACCTTCTCTTGTTTTGATGCTTGTGACTGCATCCCATCATTAGAGAGTGTGTTGTGTAAAGCTGCCACCTTCCTTTCCTTTGAATACTTTTCCCTCTTTTTTTTTTCTTTTTTTTTTCTTTTTTTTTTTTTTAGGTAATCTGTAGCTACTTGTTGGGGCTTTTTTGAGATTCTTTGCATTGTGTGTTTAGGAGCTATAAAAGGACAGAGAAATCACTGTAGATCCTCAGACTGAAAACTGATTACCATGTTTTTGTGGAAGTGTTAAGACTGAACATTTTTGTAGCCTTCTTTTAGTTCTCTACATAAATGGTAAAATAGGGTGTCTTATTTTTACTCTAAAATAGAGAGTGTTGCCCTCAGATAAAGGAACTTCCACTTGAAAGGACTGTATATACACACACTGCATATATATGTGTGTGTGTGTATATATATACACATCAAGGCACTTATATGTACTGCAACTTTTAGGCAGAAGAGGAATTAAATAAGTCTTCTGCTTCCTGATTGCTTTTGGGGAGGTACATTTTTTTTCTCAGCCTCTTTCCTATTTTACTGCTTTTTCTCTGATTTTTCAGCTGCATAGCACTAAGGAATCCATTTTTTTCATTAGATGTTACATCAAAACTCTAAAGTTGGGTTCAGAAGCCTCAAGTTGGGGCAAATGAGCTTGAAAAACAGAAGCATATATGCTTGCTCATTTACTAAATTTCTTACTGAACATATAGTTCAAAATATAAGAATTTCTGGTACCTCTTAATAAAAATGGAACGTGATCATCCTCAACCAAGCCTCGATGTAAAGTACTCTTGAAATACTGATTTTCAACAGGGTGATTCTTCAGCAGATTCATGTTGTGTAGCTTTTGCTCTGTAATGCACAATGAAAGTGATTATTACAATTTTTGGACAATGAGGCATGTTAGCACATTTGAATTATTTTTCCTCTCACATGGAAGCTTTTTCTATCAGAGAAGAAAAAGGCAATGGTGACTGTCTTTTGCATTTGTTCAGTACTTGGAAGACCTCAGGATTGGTGCTATTACCATAATTTTACAGAAGTGAGAACTGAAACACTGAAGTGTAGCAGTTGCCAAGTGTCAGAGAGTGACAGTCAGTAACAGAATCTGCTTTGTTGCTTCCAAATGTCTGAGAGTCTTCCTTCAGTTGTTTTATTAACTAAGTATTAAAATCTTCATATAGGTTTATGATTTCACATTTACATTATCAAAGATTATATATATTATATATATATTTTTTTTTTCTGTAAACCAGAAAATTAATTTTAAAATCTGCTTTACAGGGCTTAATACATTCAGAAACCACTCACTAGATTTTGAAATTCATTCAAAGCCCACATCCTTTTGCTTACCAATTGCTTGAAGCCTCTGAAACCATCGAAGAGTGTTTGGAAAATAATTGGGAAAGACTGGGTTTGGTGCACCAATTAAATCCAGTAGTACAAACAGGTCCTAGAGAAGGAAGAATCTTTAGTACAGAATGCTTTCCTACAACATCATCAGCAGCAATGAAACTCTTGGTTTCCTGGATAGGTCATGAGCAGGTCTTTGCTAGCCCTGGCCAAAGATCTGGCTTTTCTACCGTGGTGCCTGAGAAGAATTCACTAGCAGAACCTGATTCCAATCTGATACATTTTTCTGTCTTTCCAAGGAGGGAAAAAGATAGGCTGTTCCTCAAGCTGAAGCAGGCTGCATAGCTTAGTGTGCAATTTGTGTGTTATATCCCTTTAAAAGAAAAACGACGGTAGGTGGGGAGAAAGAAGAGGAAATTGCTTCTTCCCCTGAGAACAACGAAGTCTGTCAAGGGAAAGACATTTTATGAGTCACAAGAAGCAGTGACAGAAGAGAAGTGCCTCAGCAGTAAACAGGGAAAGTAGAAGGGAACAGACAACCAGAATGTTAGTAGGGATCAAAGGAAAACAGAGGTTGCTGTAGCTTAGTACTGAGCTAGGGGAGATTTGTTCATAGGCCAGTGTTCGTGCTCTTTCCTTGTCACTTTGAATTATCTTTTCCTGAAGAAGGTGGGTATCCTAGTTTATATTCAAAAACATTGTGTATTTTGGTATTTCTATGACTCCTCCTTGTACTTGCACATAGCAGGTCTAATCACCTGAAAAGCTCTTGCCAGTTCTCTTACCATATTTCATAATGTTTCCAGAAGCCTGCTTCTTCCTTTAACTTTAGTGGGGTCATGGTCTTTTGGGAATTTGGCCAGTTACCTACTAATTAAATATTTTTAAAAATGCCATTTACTATTGTTCATTAAGGAGGTGAAAGCCACTTACTATGCCCTGCAGCTGGTTTGTGGTTGTTGAACCAGGTGGGTGTGGAGTCGATACCATTTTCTGGGCCAAGTGTTGAGAGCCATAGAGGGAATCGGAAGGGGACCACCGAACAAAGGCTTCCTCACCATCAAAAAATATGAGCTGAAGTGAAAGGTCTGGTCTTGACGTTGAGCTCGCCTGGTGGGGGAAGTTAAAAGTAAAATAACTGATTCTGGCCAGAACATTAAATAAAGGGCAAATACTGTAGTCATATAAGTAACACAAATAAGGGTGTATTTTCAGGGTTCTCTACGCAGACCTTCCTTTGGCTGTTATTACGGTGTAATAGTGGTAGTGATTAGTCAAGGTAATTGTTATTTATCTAACACAGTGACACATTCTCCAGTCTCACATCATTTTGGTTGTGGATAAAAGTTTCATTTCTGACTTTGGAAGACATGAGCTGGGTGTTGAGACCTGCAAAACCAGCTGGCAGCAACATTATCTCAGATAATCAAGGAGACGTGTCAGTAACAACACCTGATGGGAGTGCTAATATTATAATTTGATTGCATCACAAGGATTAATATAATTGCTACAGCTGTGCATCAGCGGAGGTGAATTATATATTTGACAAGGTGATGGTTCTTTGAGCCCCTTCTTTTCATTCAGGGAAATTTGCAATCACTGAGGCAACTTTACACTAAACCAAAGCAAAGACAGTGGACATGTCAGATATGTCTTTCCCTTTCAACAACCAAAAATATAACAGCACTAAAATCTGAGAATATATATAATAAATGTATTTAATGTTACAAAAAAGACATTTGTGTGAAATTTCTTCCCAATGTAGAGGGAGTCTACTATCTGAAGCCTTGTTTGAACTGTCAGAATTTCCTAATAATTCACAGCACAGCGAATCCCAGTCTGGTTCCACTAAATGGACAGTTTTGGGAACTGTGGTCTTGACAGTTGCTATAAATATTTTAACCCCTCAATGGATTAACACTACTTCAAGTAAAATTGCATGATGTGCTTAAAAAGGTGGGGTCACTGGCAGCAGTCACGTCCTCTATGGGCTACAACTCCCAAATGGCTGGAGCTGATGCAATATAAAGAGTAGTGAAAAGCTTCTATAGAATGTCGCTCACACAGGCAAGGTGGTATTGATTGTGCTCCCAGTGGTGTATTGATTGCTCTGATGCCAATGGTTTGCTGCCCTTTGTCCTTTGTACATGACAGAGCTCTGTGGGCAGCAGTCATTTTGCATTACATTCTGGAGGAAACTCTATCAGTGCTATCTGAGTTTCAGAAAGTAGTACTTCTGCTGTTATTACTATTACTGCTTAACACATTTTAATAATGTAGAGAGATGTATTTGCCCATTAACTTTAAACTTACTCTATATAACTGAAGAAGCATCAAGATAAAAATCACAGCTTCAAGTCAAAGTATAAATAGATGTGGCTGAAAACATAGCACTAAGTCTGGTGTGCTACCACAAGCAGAGCAAAAGCATCATAGCTAATGTATTAAGCAGATGGATCCCAAAGTATATTTTGTTAACAGACTGTACAAGTGGTGGCCTTTGTAAAGTAAGTAGTTGCCTTTTTGGCAAATGCTGTCATCTTAAATGATAAAAACCAATTTTAATTGTAAAATAGTGTATTCATAGTGAAAAATGCCAGTCTTTAAAGTCAGTGTGCAGCTTGTTTCATAAATAATCACTAAGCAATTTATTATAAATGAAGCTTCTGAATGAAAGCCTATGTATTACAGGAGTGTTCTGTTTTGTGATTAAAAACATTGGTATATTCTTAATCTTCTCATTCTTAAATATTTGCATATCAGAAGGCACCAAATCCGTTTCTGGAAACTACTGTCTACAAGTAATCCTAGTACCTGAGCTGAGTATACTCCTGACACTTTGTAGAGTGTCTCTCACATTTGAGAGACCTTTTCCTGTAAAAGCTCTGTAAACGTATGGGAATTATTTTTCTGTTAATAGTGAATACTGAACCAGTAGATGGCACTCGTGAATCCGTAATCCTACAAATTTGTAATCCTACAAGCTTTACGAGTTTGTTGGCCCAACATTTTTGTGCCTAGCAATTGCAGCCCTTTGAAGGAGATTTTTGTAACATAGGTAACACAGACTGATAACATTATACTCCTTTCATAAATAAACTATTCAAATTTGTTTAAAAAAAAAAAAAGAAGAAAAACTTGAAATCCTTGTGGGATGGGGGGACCTGAGTGTGACTTTTCTGCACAACAATTAGTTCATCTGTGTCCCAGAGCAGAATACAACTGAGAGATTTCTGCAGGATTCAGAATGTAACAAAACTTTTCAATGACCCTAGATGCTAATGGATATGATAGGAACTTCTGAGTCAGATTCTGTGCCTTTTAGATAGAAAGCAGCATCATATCTTTCCAAGTCTATGAAATATCTATTCATGTATCATTTGTTATTTTTATATAGTATATGTTTATATAGATAACTTCTAGATATCCGCCCTTTTTATAAGAAATTTTAATGTAATAATGCACTTTAGAGTAGTAGATACTGATCTCTGTTTGTTCTTGGAGTCAATGGGAGATTTATTACAAGCATAGCACTCGGAGAACCCAGCATGCAGGCTATGGAAAAGAATGTGGAAATGCCCTGAGGCCTGTTGCTGTTGGAAGGGCAAATGAAAATGGAACAAAAAAGCTACCTTGATTAACTGAAGCTTGTTATCCAGGGCACGTGCCAGCTCCAACATCATAGCACAAGGCACAGCTGAATCAGTTGCTCCCACAAACACTCTGTCCTGCCAGTGCTGTCCAAAGAACTTGGAGTCGTAGTGGCAAGCGAGTACGAGATGGCGTTTTGCAGAGGGGTCAAGAGTGCCAATAATATTTGAGAATGTTTTATAGCCATATGGTGTGTAACTCTGAAATGTATCTTCTTCAATTTCCCAACCAGCCTTTAGGAACTGAAGACGGTGCTTGATATGCTGCAATTAAAAAAATCCATCAGATTAGTATTCCTTGCTTCAGAAAGATGTTGCACACAAATTGTCATTAGCTAATTAATAGTGGCTCCTAAGCTTATTTCTGTAAGTTCAAGGTGTTTTAAACTTTATACCGAAAAAAGTAATACCAGTGTGTAACTTTGCTCCCTGAGCCTTTCACTGCCTCATTTGCTTTTTATTTCTTCCTTTTGACCCTTCTCTTTAGAGTGTGAACGTGTTTTGAATTATTGCCAATTATTATGACACATTAAGATCTTGATGAAGTTTTCAGGCCAGTGTATTTTTCAGGTGTAACTAGAGCAGATTTAATGTTAACATCTTCACAGCTTAACTCAGATGTGCCCTTAAATTAAAAGTCAGAATTGGCTGCAGAGACTTTGTTGTGGCTGTTTAGACAACTACCACACAGAGATGCCAAAGCAGTATAAGGAAAAAAAAAAAGCTCTTTGGGTTGATTGGTTGGTGTGAGGTGGTTGAGCTTTTAAGCTTCTGTGAGAAATCTGCCTTTCAAGTGACATGAATTGTTTACAAGGCCATAACAGATACGTAGATTCCTTTAAATTAAAGAAAGAATAAAACATTTCAGAATAGTGTTTTAAAAATGAAATTCTGTAAGTGTAGCTCAAGTAAAGATAAGAATTAAGACAATCTGTAAGGCAAATCATTAATTTTAGCTATCTTCCTGCCTGAAGACAATACCTCTAACAACCCCAGCTACACTTCAACCAGAGTTCTGGCTAACTCATATTAGAGGGACATCTCTGTTTCTCTGTTGAGCAACTTATTTTTACGGGTCCCTAGAGAGCTTCTTCAAGGCAGATTCCTCTCTCTTTAAGTAAATATTAGGAAAAGCCTCCGAGGGGAAAATAGATTTTGAAGACTTGTTCTGCTCTTAGGGAAGTCAGTATTCAGTAGGAATATTGCCATAGATTTTAGTGCTAGGACAAGCTTCCATTTTGTTTGTGGGCACCCTCTGAAAGCTTTTACAACATTGTGTGGTCTATCAGCTATCAGTAGGCAGAGTAAAGGATGTCTGTTAAGGATCAAGGGGACTGTAAGACTGGATGGAGCTCCCTTTCCCCTTAAAGGAGTCTGATGCTTTTTGTGTCTCAAAAAAGAAGTGTCAACAATTTCAAACTCCATTATTGTGTCTCGACAATAGAGAACTCTTCTTTTTAATACATGCTGTTACCTTGTAACAGGATGATCCTATTTTGAATGTGATCTGTGGTTTTCTAGCTTAGGCTCAGCTGGTTTTTTGTTTTTCTTCCTTTTCCCCCTTTCATTTGGCTGCCTTCCAGAGTATCGCTAAAGAAACCACAAGCCTAAATCTACAGAGACGTGCACACACACACACAAAACATAAAAAGGCTGCATTTTCCCAATCTACCAATTGCAGAGTGGCAAATAAATTTTAGTTAGGACTGTCTTAGAGCTGTTGAGCCAGTGCTTGAAGGGTAGCTGAAGGCTAGTGAGATGATGTGAAATGTCTTTAGTAAATTCAGCTGTACCATTGTCTGTCTCCTGCTTGGCTATTGTGATCCAGAGCCACCATGGACACTGTCCTGAGGATGGCCACGCTGTGAGTGCAGAGCAGAGGCGCCGGCAGGGCAGCAACCCAGTTGTGTGGTAATTTCTTGTGGCTCAAAGACAATGTGCTGGAGTCTTTCCTGCCTCGGGGCCAGCTGCAGCATGGGTTTGTTAGCCCAGCACTAGGACACTGCTGTGCTTGGGCAGCGGAGTTGAAGTGGTTCATGGACCAGGGCTGCACTCTGTTGTGCTCACCATTTCATCTGCCTGGCCCTTTGGGCCCCTCTGTGATCCCCTTTTATGAGGATACACCCATCTGAAGCAACACTCCACAGCACTGTAACAGCACAGCACAGGGCCTCTCCAGAAAAAGTGGCAGGGGGGTTCTTTATTTCATCCCATGCATGATCTCAGGTTTGAACCAGTGACTAAAAACCTGCTCATCTGAGGGAAAGGACAACCACTGTGTTGTACTTCGGGTACCAAACCTGGAGCAAACTTTTTAATTTAAAACATGTTTTTTTTAAAAAAAAGATTCTTTCTCATCATGCTATGCAGCCCTGGGAAACAATGTCAGCTAATGTGCAAGCTGTGTCATGTAGGCACTCTGCGGTCTAGACTTGAACAATGATAGAGTTCATCCTAGTGAATGAAAGGAATGTGACTGTCACTTTAGTGGAACTGTCTCTTTGGTGGAGGTCACCAAAGGTGTTACCAGAACATAAATAATAACAATAATAATTATAATATATAATGGAGATGTTCTTAGGGGCTGTCAGGAAGTGTTGTCTTACCTGTCGCACAATGTAACTTCCTTCTGATCCCGGGTATCTTTCTATCAGGATAGGGCGCAAATCATTCTCCCACATTTCAGAAATATCTGTGTTGGCCACAACTTTTTGAATAGCATCAGAACTTAAAATTCTTGGTTGGTGAGAATACTGTGGAGGTAGAGAGAAGAAAAAACGCTCTAACTATTACTAGAACTTTTTAACCATAGTTTCCTTCAGAATTACAATAAAAGCGGTATATTTGGCTACTTTGATTTACTCCAAACAAAAAGCAATTTTTAAAAAGACCTTTTCACTCAGAAATTATTGGCTTTTCTATGTTTCATTTGCATGCAAAATAGCTTAGTATTACAAGTATGGCAGAAAGTTTTACCTACCCGCTATGTATTTAGATTTTACCTAAACCTCAGCCTATGAATGGGTCCTCTGTTTCCTAGTATCTTAATTCTACATGTCATGTCTGCAACCACGCCACCTTCAACTGAGGTTTCTATTGAGACAAACACCAGAAGCTTTGTTTCTAGTAGCAATAATATTTAGCTTTATGCTAAATGTGTCTGTGTTACAAGATGCCTACAAAGAAATGCCTAAGGTAGCTCACTCCCAGAGGAGTGTCATTGTGGCCTCTGGGCTCAGTGGCAGAATGAGTGTGACTGCACAAAATGCTGTGGCTCATTTGGGGCTAGCTGGGCATTCGTCAGCTTGGTGACACACGGGTTAACCTCAGAACCGACAGCCCGTCTCCTGTGGCAGCCACTAGTATGGGACCTACCTCCCCAGTGACTTCCTTTCCGTTGCCCAAGCACAGGCCTCTGGGGCTGTACCAGGTGACCCAGAGTGCTGGAGACACCCTCATGTAGCTGGCAAATGCACATCTTTGATGTGCAAGAGCCCTGTAGTGCTCTGGAGTGGGAGCTGAATGCCGGGTGGGATTCCCAAGGACATGTCAAATGCCCCTTTATACAGCAGGTTTGAATGTATCCAATCTCCAGCAATTGTCTTCTCAGAAACTTCCTGTGCCTCTACTGTTTTTGTAGATTTCTATTTCAGGCACTATCACATGCATTCCTCATTTGTATCACAGGGTCTTCCCCATACTCCTGTCTTTCTCCTAATGAAAAATACTGCCTTACATGACTGATCAGACTTGCTGTCCTTCAGTGTGCCTTGTCTGTGGCATCCTTTCTGAGAGGAGCAAAAGGAGAGAAACTGGAACATAAACACATCATAGTTTATACTGTAGGACAATGGTATTTTTTATTTCATTCTTCTTCTTTCTTCAAACTGTTTAACAGCTGACTTGCTTTTGGGCTACTCCTGCATCATGAAGAAATTTTCATAAATATCTGTTGTTCTAACCCTATCATTGTATGTGTTAACAAAAAATAATTCACTGTCCTTTTCTACTCGTGTGTGTCATTTCACACGTTTGAAATAACACCTAAAACCCATTACCTAGCTAGAATGTGAACTGACCTCAAAAGTCAGGTATCTTATTACCTGTTATCTTATTACCCTATGTGATTAATATTGTTAAAAAATGGGGGTTGCCTCACTATTTGACTTCTTTTCTACTTCATTTGTGTTTGTACAAGAAAGTATGAGCACGAGTATTTTCTAGACTTCACTGCAAATATTTACTTCTACCTTTCTCTTGTTTCCTAGCTGTTTATCTCAGTGTGAACCTTTCCTCTAATTCTACTTAGGTTTACCAGTGAAATTAAGTAGAGGGGTGACACAAAGACACTGAATCTCATTGTGCCAATTTTAATACAGTGTTTAAAGGTGAATTTTAAAACTGTAAGGACACCAAAATTTAGGATGGGCAGTTAACATTTTTAATGCTGGCAAATTTAGACATAGATGAAAGAAAAATTGCATTTCATCTGATACAAAGATGAACTTTTGAAAGTTTGGAAATTGTACCATAGAAATTGTAAAACAGTCTTTTGAAATACCAGAAGTTTAATATGATGGAACTTAGACCAGTGTAGAAGAGGCACAGACAAGAGAAAATGTCAGGGAGCTGTTCGCTTTAGGAGGAGCAGGCTGTAAGGGGAGAGTGAAAAGCTAAAGGTATGCACTTCAGAAGAGTGTAAGAGGACAATTTAATTAAGGAAGTTCAGAAGATCTGTCTGCAGCTGAACAAGTGAAGAGCATGCCTGGAATTGGGGTCATCTTTGTAAAGAAACATTATTAAAGTACAAATGCATGAAAATACTTCAGAAGAGAGGAATCAATTTCCACTTCTAATAATGGAGATATCTTCAAATTTGGGAAGTGAGAGGAGTTACAAAAGTGGTTATGAAATAAAAGAGAAGCAAAATAAGATTTGTAAGTGACTCATTCTTTACAGTGTTGGTCAATCCCTATTTTGCCTCAGCAGGGAGGCAGAAGAATATATTCATGACAGGGTAGTCACTAAGCCTGTTGTACTAAGCCGTATAAAACTGCAAAACTTCAAGTTCTACAAGTAGCTCGGGCTCACCTATAGGACTTTGAATTTCTGGCTCACACATCCCTCCATGGAGAAAGAACAAAAGTTGTTGAAGGACAAGAATCTGGTAAGAAAGAGGAAGTTGTTCCTGCTTAGTGTGTGCACTGGCAGAGGAGCTCAGATGCAATGGTTCTGTGGCTGGATAACACTGACAGCACTGGCATGGAGATTGACTGGTCAGAATGGAACCAGCTAAAGAGTGAAGTGCTGAGGCTCAAGGGGGCTGAACAAAGGAGCACTGGGGCTACATGATTGTTCACTGACCAGTGTGACTAAAGATTTAGCCACACACGTTCTTATGTATGTACTGTATATGTACATATATATCTATTGTGCATAGTTACAGACGTATTATGTTACAGATATATAGTCGATACATGAACTGTATATATTATATAGTGAGCTATACACACATATATGTATGTATTGGAAGATACAATTAATAGAACAGAATGACACAGTATCTCATTAACAAACAGACAAACAAGCCAACATTCCCTTAAATAGGGGGTGAATAAAATCAAGGAGAAAGGGAATGACTTAAGGGAAGGTGGAGGGAAAGGTGTGAGGGAAGCATCATTTTATCAGCTTGTCCTGGACTCTGATCTATTGGTGAAGAGAATGGTGCACTGGATTAGTGGAATTCAGTTGCTTCTTGCTGAACTTTGACTTCAGCTCTTCTACAAACACTTGGGGAAGGGCCCTAGAAGTATATTTTCTGTTTGGAAATTCCTGAAATGTTTAGTCCAATATGATTTGCAGTTTTATGCTTTCCTATGTTTCATGTGGTTTAATTCATTATGAAGAAAACTATGTAAATGTTTCATAATGGAATGCTAAGAGCTGCTACATTGAGAAATCTGTGGTTTAAAGCTTACCACTGTTCAATTAAACCTTATCTCAAGATTCCTTTTTTTACTAATTCACACACCACTCTAAATTAGACACAGTATAGTATGGGTCTACAACGTATTAGAGCATTGTATCTTTTCAAAACAATTTTGTACCGGCTATCAGCACCATGTCTACTTGTTTTTCCTAGGTACATATGCATTGCTGCTGAAAGAGCTATTTGTCTTTTCAAACTAAGCCACTGTCCTCTGACTCACCATAATCACCATGAAACTTGGAGTACAGTAGAATGTTACAAGGAATATAATTTCAGATTCCGATCCGTCTTGTCGTGTTTAAGGGGTTTCCCCTTAAATTCAGTAACTGCCCCTGACAAAGCTGATCGCTCTTGCTGCCCGGTCCCAGGCGGTGCGAGATGACAAAGCCAAACGCCTGAAGATTGTTCTCTGCAGCCACCAAGCTCGGGCTCAGAGGGAAGCCATGGCACCCACCCTCACCTGAGGGACCGCGCCAAGGGTGCCCCCAGCCCGAATTCGCGTTGGAGGCCCGGGCAGGAGGGGTGAGGCTGTCCCCCCGCCCAGCCCCTGACCCCTGCCCGCCGGGAAGGCGCTGCCCCCCGCACCAAGGGAAAGGCAAAGAAGCGCCTGGGAAAGGCAAACGCGACCCACCTTCTCCAAGGTCCACTGCGCTCCGGCGTCCCTCCCGAGCGCCGGGCGCAGGCAGGCGGCGAGGCACAGTGCCCCGAGCAGCCGGGCAGCGACCCCCGTCATCCCGTCCCTCCTCCTCGCCGAGAGCCGGGAGCGCAAAGGAGAGAGCCCGGGCTGTGCCGGCTGAGGAGGCACGGAGGGAGGCACGGAGGGAGGCACGGAGGGAGGCACGGAGGGAGGCACGGAGGGAGGCACGGAGGGAGGCACGGAGGGAGGCACGGAGGGAGGCACGGAGGGAGGCGGCTGGGGCAGGAGAGGCGCTGGCTGCTGGAGCCGCAGCCCTGCCAGTCTCTCCCTCCGAGCCGAGCCCGTCCCCGCAGCACGTCAGCAGTGCCAGGGGCTGCCCGCCGCCCCCCGGCCCCCTCCCCGCTCCCTCCCCCCCCGGCCCCCGGGCCGTGAGGACGGGCGGGCGCTCGTGATTCCCACGGTGGGCAAAGCCGGAGCCTGCGGCTTTCCCCTGAAAAGCTGGTTTTGTGTTCCGAGGGGCAGCTCCGGGATGGGCTGCGGCTCGGGGCCCGCGTGATCTCTCGGCCTTGGGGCACCGGTGGGAGCTCCGGCGCTGGGATGAGGGAGGGCTCTGCGGCCCGGCCCGGCCTCTACTGCTGCAACCGGCCGGGAGCAGCGCCCGTGACTGATGGAAGCTCGGAGCGGGTGTTCCTGAAGGGCGTGACAGCAAAGACCTACAGAATTGCGAAGGGGTTTATTTTATTAAGTTCTTCTTATGATCTTTTTTTTAGGCCTAGGACAACAACAATACTTGCTAAAATGCAAATCCACTATTTAGGCGTTTTAATTTCTGTAATTATATTATCAGCTAATAATGAAGCAAAATCTGTGGTGAGGCGGTATTTTGTAGTACACCAATCTAAATTATTAAACCAAAGAGACAAGTTTCTGACCTCACGATCTCTTCTTTAGGTCATTTGACATCACTGTTCTTGCTCTAGGATGTTGTAGAAAACATCTGACTATTCTGTATCGCAGATACTCCATTTAAAGTCTCCGATTTTTACATATTTCTTAAAGTTCAGCCTTAATCTCAAAACAAATTAAAATAATTTAAAAAAGAAGTCACGAAGGAGGGAAGCACCAGGAGTAATCATTTTGCTGCTTGTCAGTGTTGTACTGGAAAGCCACATCCTAGTTTGCAAGTAAGGGTGATGTTGGAGAAATGGAGCGATTTGTGATTTGCAGATTGTTGACCCAGATTTCACAGGTTTCCTAGAAAAGCTGGTGGATCTGCCACCAGCATATAGATGACATCTCCGGTGGTAATAGCTTTACTACAGATGCAGCATCCTTCTAGCTGATACTCAGAATGTGGCTGTGTCCAATTTTTTTCATATATGGGAAAACAAAGAGTTAATTTAAATTGGTGCTTTTTTTTTTTTTTCAGTTGTGAAAGTCCACACAGTGCTTTGTTAGGAAATTGTTCCAAATTCACACTCAAGTCACTGGTTAACAGGAAGGAATGGGCAATCTTTTGATTACCAAGAAAAATCAGCATGGTTGACAGATTTTTAGACAAAAGCTCTAGCATGCCAGAGATCAAGTAATGGGAAATTAGTCTAAATCCCACTACCAAGATGATGGTGATCCCAGCAGAGCTACACAACAGAACAAAAATCTGTTGCCCCTCTGTGAGATTTCCTGTGGTTGACTATACAATCCAGATGCTGGACAGAATTTCTGGGTGATGTGCCAGGGTTCTCATACAATTCAGCAGAAAAGAAAATAAATACAATAGCTAGAGGAGAAATCTGACAAGAATATGAGTCAGGACTAGCTAACACTGCTTTTCCCTAAGGGATTGTGGTTGCTCTGAGGATTACAATTTTTTGATAGATTACAAATTTGGCAAGTGTAAAGTCAGATTAAGGCAGTGGTAATATCACCTACATGAGAAACACACCTAAAAGTGTAAATGCTGGATCAGATGTGTAGGGAGATTAAACAGGATTTTTTAAGGGCATTACTTTCAAAATTTGGAGTGGAGATGACCTCTCTCATAACCACGCCATAAAGTTCTCTGTCCATAAAGAAAACTGAGGGGAAAAAAAAGAAAAAAGAATCCATGTAACAGAAATCAGAACGCTTCACAGCTGAAAACAGAATTACGTAACTATTTTAAATATGCAAACTTTAAAAAAAAGTGATGGACATTTTGTTTTTCTAGGGATTTATAAAGGAAAAATGTGTCGTTTAGTCCTGCTCCATACCACCTTACAGAACATGTGTCAACAAATTGCTCAGTGTTCAGCTGTTCTATTATATACATTTAAAACAGTTGTATTATTACACTGAAAAATCAAATAGATGTAATCAGATGTCATCTAGAGAGGAAAAATAAAAGGGTAGTTTATTTGAAGAAAAGCACAGGCAGTCTGTGACACTATGATCTGTACATCGTCCCTTCCTGTGCCCAGGAAGTGACAGCTGGGCTGACAGTGCCATCTACTGAAGTCCCGATGGACAGTCGATGGAGGCTTCTCCTTCCTCCAGAAGGGGAACTCCTGCACCTTCCACTGTTACAAATACAGTTTTAATGCTTGGCTCTTCCCACTGGCAGGTCCGTGGCAGGGAGAGCAGAGGAAGTGTGGTTTGCTGTGGTTTGAATCCTCATAATAAAAGGTCATTTCCAATCCAAAAGGTTGGATGGGGCTCCGAGCAACCCAGTCTAGTGGAAGATGTCCCTGCCCATAGCAGGGGGGTTGGAACTAAATGATCTTTAAGGTCTCTTGCAAGCCAAGCCATTCTACAATTCTATAACTTTGAGCCTGTGCTACGGCTGATTTGCCAACAGCAGTAAGGCAGCAGATACAGTCTATTTCCAGTGCTCAGCAGCCTGGGCTGCTGCAGTCTCAGCTCTCCCAGCCCAGAGGGAAAGGGTGGTGGTGCTGATGGTCACACAGGAGCACAGAGACCTGCAGGTGCCTGGGGCTCATGTGCATCTGGTGGGCTTGAGCTGCTGCTGTTCATCCTGGTTAACTCATCCACTGCTCTTCTCTGGGGGGTTTGGAGCAGCCTGTATCAGGCTGTGCAAACACCCTACTTGGTGATTCAGGTTAAAGAGACTCTGTTTCCATGGGCTGATGCTTTCTCAGACAAAGCTTTAATAAGTGGAAAGTATGAAATATGTTAGGTTTACCCTAAACACTTATTTAGGATATAACTTTATTTTGGAGTCAATACAGTAGAATTATATATATGATACGAATGAGGCTACCCATCTGCAGATGCAAGGATCTGTGAGGAAATTCCTTAAACTAGGGGTGGGGGGAAGTGAATTCCAAAATTCAATTACCTATAATTTTAAATACAAATATGTATTTTGTTCAATAATAAAAAAGTCAAAAATTTATGTTTCTATCAAGGTAAATTTTGATTCTATGTTTTTTAAGTTTACACTAAAC
Organism: Trochalopteron elliotii; assembly: GCA_024734555.1. Lineage (NCBI taxonomy): Eukaryota > Metazoa > Chordata > Aves > Passeriformes > Leiothrichidae > Trochalopteron > Trochalopteron elliotii. Next base: position 1,675,553 of record JANPWX010000007.1, on the reverse strand, counting down.
TTATCACTGGTTTGTTGGAGGTAGATTTTGGGACGAAGTTCAGCTAAGGGCTCAAACCAAGACGATGAGGTAATTCAGAGACATACCCACATTTCAGGATTTTATCCAAACCAAACCTGAACTCTTAACTTTTTTTTCAGTTCCGTTATGGAAGAGGTTGAGTTAACAGAGTGAGAGAGAAAAGAGACAATGAACAGCAAAAAGAACAAAAAAGGAAAAGCATTTCTATATTTTGTCTTTAGAGATATTACTTCCTCTTTTTGCAGACATTTGTTGCAGATCTTGCAGATCCTAAATGAGGGTCTTTGCTGTGCTACATCAGTGTCAAAAGCAGTGAAAAATAATCATGGCAGCATGTGCTTATGGAATTTCTCAGGCAAATGCACCAGTAAACTTTCCCAAGACATTGCCTTGAATATGAAAATATTCAAAACATTAGATTGGTGAATAGAAATTAATACATTATGTATCCATTTTCAGATATGAAATATCAAAATGCTAGAGGTATTATTTTCAGACTGGAAAAACTTAATGCATTTTTAGAGTTATAAAATGGTTCCAAATGCAGGTTTTTTACATAGACCTTGTGGCTGTACAGAAAATCATTTTTTTTGTTTATAAAAGCAAATAAATACAATGGAAGTTACCCATTTTCTGGTATCTTGTAGATGTAGGAGAGAGTGATTTGTAAAGCACAGCTGGCTTCAGTGGGGAAAGCTGATCTGCGAAAGCAAGCTAACCATCTGAGGGAATGATGTGGGCTCAAAAAAAAAAATTAAGAACATTGATGAAATCCACAGGAAATCACTAATTATGGTAGTCATAAAAACAACAAACCAGAATGCTTGCCCTGTCAATTACTGCAGCCAGGGCTAATGCTGTCATGATGCTGCAATCACACAGAGTCAGCTGTGCATGTGCACAGATGGATGTGCTGCTCCATACACAGATACTGAATGCAGAGCTGCTTTCAGATGTGTTTTACACATCTTTAAAACAGAGATGTTAACAAACTGAACAGGGTTTGGATGCTTCAGCAATATTTGTTTAATAAAAAGTAACACCAAGGGAGTACTTAGAGCAGTTTGGTTAATTTGACTGATGGCGAGTTCTGTGTTCTGTAATAAATTGATTTTAACTAATCCATCTTCTGATTTATGAAAAAGCAGCTATGACAGCTTAGGGCAGCAAATTAAATGGCACCAACCCTACTGGATGGTATAAAGCTGAGCTTCTTTACAAAGAAATATAATCCTTGCCCAGTGACTGTGGTAATACCTAATATCCATCTGGTGTTGTCCATAAACAGCTATTTTTAGGGCTGCTACTCAAAATGTGAGAAGCTTGCTGCACTTTATATTCAGTAGAGTGTGATTCCTTGCTGTGCTAAGCATCAGAAATCATGTTTATGGAGGCAAGCTCTGTGTTTACAGTGGTGGCGTGTGGGAGTCCCACTTCAGAGGAAAAAGGAAACGAAGATTGCTCAGCTATCTGGTGCAGAGCTTTGGCAAGAACATCCTCTATTCATGGAATAGCCTTCATTAAAAAGTCCCAGGGTGATTTTTGGCATTCAAAACCAGTTAAAAGCAGAATCAACTATTAACTGCTAGATTTTTAGTTTAAAGTACTTCCAGATTTTGACAAGAAGCTGCAGGCTAATTATTTATCAAATAAAATGGCGCCAGTGAGCGCAGAGAGCTGGTTACACTCTCTCTCAGCTGCACTGTGTGAAGGTCTGATGCAAAATAGGGTGAAGAAAGCAGAAAGACTCCCCTGAGCTTCAGTGGGTTTTGGGTCAGGCCTCAGGAGTGCAAGATGAAGGAAATGAGAAATGTACGTTACAAGCAGAGCTATAAATGACAAGGCACTAATCTGCTTCTCCATCTGTGTCTCACTCAGCAGAGGATTAGAAGCCTTTGAATTTGACAGTTTGCCCTTTCAAGGTGTTTTTGGTCTGGTATATAACTTCTGCAACTTCCTATGGTAGTGGATATTATTTTAAGACTTCTACAGAGAAACTGACTCCAAATTCAAGGAGGAAGATTACAGGTTGTCTCTCAACAAGGAACTTTTGGGCTGGAGGGAGGTTACAGAGGCAGCTTTGCCTTGCACCAGTCTTATTTGGTACTTCAACTCACTGTTTCTGCTAAGTAACTTGCGTGCAGAAATTTGCTGCTGATGCCAAGACGGGCATCGTTAACGGGGGGCAGAAAATGAGTTTATGTGAATCTGAATATTAGAAGGGGCGGGGGGAGCTGAAACGCAGCAGGAGACAGACAGTGAAAAGGGCCTGCAGAACTTCTGAGTTCTGGCACGCACATTCGTGGGGGCTAGCGGGAGAAGCTGAAAGCGTCCAGGTCAGCGTGGCCACGGAAAAGACCAGCGCGATGCTGTGACACACTAGGTCAAGTATTTCCTGTGCAGCGACGGAGGGCCTGCCCGGCCCAGGGGACATCCCCGCGGGGCTGCGCCACCCCCGTCCCGGCAAGGTGAACGGGGAGCGGCGCGGATGGAGACACGGGCTGTGGCT
>JANPWX010000007.1:1623501-1672672 GCA_024734555.1 Trochalopteron elliotii | reverse complement strand
CGGCCCGTCCGGGGGTAAGAGCTGCGAGTGGAGCCGGCTGGAGCGGGGCTCGACTGGCAGCGGGACGGAAGGGCGGGTTAAGGGCCAGGTGTTGGAGAAGCCGCCCGTGGGACGCTCGGTTTGCGGGCAGCAGGATCGGCAGGGACAGCGCTTCTGGGCGAGCGCAGGCTGCGAGCTGGGGAAGGAGGCGGCGGGACTCCTTCATAGCTCCTGTTCTCTGCTTTTTGAGGTGTTCGGCTTTCTTTGCTTGAATAAAGATGCAGAATTGTAGACTGCATGTCAGTTTCAGCATACGTATTTGATTTGATGTTCGGAAGAACTCTGTCCTCAGTACAAAGGGAGCAGTTTCTATGGCTTTCCTTTCTTAGAAAGATCCATTCTTTCCTACCGAGTAACAAAAATAAACTTCTTCAAAGGCTTGTATGCAAATACACACGGTATCCAAAGGCTTCGTCAATGCAAATGCATCGTGCTTTTGATAAATATAATTAACGTTCTAATTAGGCAGTTGTAGGTGAGCTTTCACAGCGTGTTTTCACTGTCTAAATTAAACTTGCCTAGCAGACTCATTAATCCTTTCACATCATAAGGCTTTTCTGTTCTCTATTATGTTGGTTAGATATTGTTCTTTGAAATTCAAATCCACCCCTAAGGCTTCGTATTTGCTGTCTCTGGTATCTCTGAGAGGTGCAGGATAGGAAAGCGGCATGTAGAAAACAAGAACAAGTCATCTTCAAGCAAACTTGAAGGCACTTTGAAGCTGCTTTCTTGAGAAAGGTCCTTAAATGTTACTGTTGCTGTCCTTACTCTTCCTATTTCTTTCATTTGTATGATGTTTAGTGTGTTCTTTAAGGCAGAAGTTTCTTTTCAGGTGTCCTTTCTAAATGTCCAACAAGTCTTCTGTATTTGAAGGCAAGATTTGCTAGATACCTGTGCTGAAAATCCAGAAATGCCAATTTGTTCTTTCTTCCAGAGCCTCTGTTAGGAATTTTTGTCACAGTACCAAGAGCTTATTTTCCTTCTAGTATTGCAATTAGTGTATCTCTCTTTCCTTGTGTACCTTTCAGAATGAAATGACTGGGGTTTTGAGCTATTACTCTGGTAAATACCAGGAGTGCATAGTGTATTAAATGGACTGTTTTAGCAATTCTCAGCCTTATTTCTGGGAAGGGCAGATTCTACTGTGTGCAATAAGATGTGGCATTTCTCTTCTGAAATTTCATTGCAAGAGTAATACACTTTCTGAATTTTTTTTTTTTTTACGTAAGGGAAGGAAAAGAATATGTGAGGTTACTGATTTTGGTATCCTGTATGGATCAATTCTCCTTAAAAACTGTTAACAGTATATGGTATCTATGTATTTGGACCTCTTTTACATCCATGGAATACTTTTCCTGTGGAAGAAGTTTCATGGGGAATCTTGAAATTACTCTTTTGAAACATTTCAGCCGCTCATGAAATGCTTGAAATTCTGAATCAGGTAGCATAGCATCTTGAAACAAGTATCTCAAGCCCATGCTCATGAAATTATTTATTTTCAAAGGTTGTTGCAGACTTGTTTTTTTAATCAGACGTGTGAGTATTATTAAATTATTTAACTTTTTTTCCAAAGGAACCAACCAGTGCTCAATCGTATGCTGTGGGTATCTTCCTGTAGTTAGAGTTTGTGCAAGTGGTTCTTGAGCTTTCTTGAATAGCAATATTAAAATGATACCCTGAGTTACATAGTGCCGCATAGAGTTTGAGTTTTTATCTTGTATATTTTTGATATTTCTATGCATTTAATGAATTTCCTTCCCTACCCACCACCTTCTCAATATGGATGTACAGAGCAGAGCTGTGTTCTTCAGTTCTCTCCCCCCACCTTTTTTGTTGTTTTCCTCTTAAGTGCCAAGTGCTTTGCTCTGCTGAACTGTCGTTCATTAGAAGTTGTGGTAACATGTTGGTCAGTGCTAGATCTGATTTTTCTTATGTGTCATACAGTGGGAAAGCAGTTAAGTTTAACTTACAAGTTCGAAATGCTTCTAACATAACACATTTGAGTAAAAGGAGCTGGTGTCCTGCTGCGTGAAAGTAGAGTGGTTATGACATGGGTATGCAACTTTGTGCATTTCGTGTGAAATAAGAGCTTTATCTTTTCCCCTGCAGGCAGAGTACAACGTTTCAAAATGCTGGAGATTATCTGGGTGATACTAGAGATTACATTTAATGTGATTGTGTCTTCAGAAATTCTGCTCCTCCATTTCGTGAGCTAAAATATTTTATAAAAATGAAATCGGATATCTTCATTGATCTGCAAGTTCACCGTGTCCTGTGAATTCAGAGAAGACTTTCTGAAGGAGGAACAGATTCATCACATTCGTGGACTTCTGTTGTTGCTCAAGGATACACTTTTTTTTTTGTTTTAAAAGGCTGTCTGCATGAAGATGAGTCTTCATTTAAGATATGATCTGTGTAACTAGGTGAACAAGGATACTTTTAATGAATTATCAACATCTATTTCCATCTGTTTCTCCAGCTTTTATTTTTTAATAAAAATGAAGGACAAGTATAAAACAGCAGAGCTAATGTGTTTCTGTGAGGCCTTTATGTAAGCCTCTGTATCTGGATGTGGTGCTAAAGGACAGGCAATCTGCTTTTGATCAGCTGATTGTATGTGCAGAAAGATAACCTTTAATTTAAAGTAACTTGCAGCTGTAATTATTTTACTCTTTGGCTTGCACCAAATGAAAGGGAAATTTAAGTTTTACTGGTCAGGAACATTTTACTGAACTAAGAAAGGGAAACTTACATTATCCTTGTTTTCATTTTGTACCAAGAACTGACCACCTATTTTACTTGGAGTTTGACTACTGGGGAGCTCTCGGCAGAGTAAAGCAAGTCAGATGTCAGCAAACGACTCTTCTCCCCCATCCTTACAGAAGTTTTCCCCACCTTCATGTCATGCTGCTGCGCCACAGACCCCAACTTTGTCTTCAAGCCCCCAGTCGGGGCTCTCCAGCCGGCTCTCCAATGGCAGTTTCAGTACCCAGAGCCTCACCAACTCCCGAGGCTCCATGCATGGCATCTCCTTCCTTCTGCAGATTGGGCTCACTCGAGAGACTGTCACCATTGAAGCTCAGGACCTGTCCCTCTCTGCTGTTAAAGACCTCGTGTGCTCAATAGTTTACCAGAAGGTATGGTATCATGCTGCCATGTTCTGCTGATGGCAACAGTTGTTTGCTAACAGGCTGTTTAGTAATGGCAACTAAGATATACCAAGAGTTTGGTATGGTGACAAAGATCTATGTTAGGTATTGGCAATTATGCAGAAAGAAATTTGGATAAATCTCAAGGGAGAACGTCTTAATTCAAGAGGAGTAAACCCTCCTCTTACTTTGTCGCTTATGAAATCTAGTAAAAGAAGATGTAGTTCTAAATTTTCTGCCAGAATGACTTTTCACAATATGGACATTTTTTTCCTTTCACTAATTGTCACTGATACCTTAGGTTTTTACTAGCTTGTGCTTACTACTGTTGAGGAATATTCTTGGATCTGTATAGCCAGCCACAGTGACAGTACCAATTGTGGCTACAGACGTGCCTTGCAGGGCCGCAGACCTGATACTAGCTGTTCTTTTTGTTTCTAGTTAATAACTAAAGATCCCAGCAAACAGCTAATAATGTCCCAGAATTGTTTTTCTGTCTACTGAATACATGTGTTACTCTTATATATCAATATAATTTCTGTTAGGAGAGGGTTGATGGAGAAATATAAGAACCTTAGCACACTTTTCCTTGTGTCTTGGCTACCCTGTTGCAAATTCTGTCTCTCTGGGAAGGAAGTAACACTGATCATGCTGGCTTTGCATCCAAATTTTATCTTTAGGTTAGGAAAGTTAGATCCCAGGAAGCAGCCTGAAAAGAAGTTAACAGTATTTCAAAAAATAAGAAAGATTGCTATTTTCTCTCAAGGTCAGGGAATTATCTCTGTGTCTTTCATTGTTGTGATAATTGGGATATTTATCATTGATTAGTTTTATTATATAATTCCTTTTCACCTAATAGCCTGAAAAAACATAAGCACATTATATGTTATTTGCATATGCTTGTGTATCTTTTTTCCCATCTCATAACTTACTGCGTCCTTTGTATTTTTACCAACTAGTTGTCAAAGAAGCCAATTTCATAATAACTTCCAGAATATAATTCAGCATGTTAGTTCCTTTCTGAAGAGATGAGTTATTTGAGTCAACTTTTTTTTTTTCATGTACCATGCATGTTAGGTGTACCTTTATGCAGCCATTTTAGGGGCTGCTTTTGCTTTCTATATCAGCTCCTTCTCTTTACATCTTTGCATATTTCCTGTCTTCTGTCTTAAAGAAAGATGAAAACAAATACATTCACACTTACTTTTCTTTTTTCCTTTCTGTTTTTTTGGCAGGCTCAGCTAAAAGTTTAACTTGAGGTCTTGTTATAGTTCAAACTTCTTACAAGCTAAGCCTAATCTGCTGCAAAACTGATGAGGATTTCATGATCAGGTTTCCTTTTTGTCTGGCTTTGCTGCAGTTTTTGCTCTCCTGCAGCTGACAGAGTGACTGCTCAGTGAAAACATGTTGCAGGCAGCAAACTGATCAGGAAACAACCTCGTGTGGTGGATTCATCTTTCATAAGTAGTTTTGCAGCTAGGGCATGAGTGGCAGTATTCTCCCTGTACTCTTTATTTGACAGCAGTATGCCCTGCCTTGATTTTTTTTTTCTCTTAAATCTGTTCGATCCCTTAGACTGTTGCAAGACTGTTAAATGTTCTAGGATTAGTGTATATACCTAATGTGAAAACTGTGAACTGCGTTCTTGTTGGTAGTCATGCGAATGGTTGCTGTTTTTTTCCAGTTAAAAGCTTTGAGGCTGCTGGGTGTGCTGTTGAGATTGAACAGTGTTAAAGCTTCCCTTTCCTCTGGTATTCCACAGCCTGCTTAAAGTGTCTTGTCTTGACTGCAGGGTACTGTGTGGTTTGTTGTTGTGGTAGTTCTGTACTTAACAGTATTTACTTACTGTTGCATTTCTTTAGTGAATAAGGAGAAACACCTTTTCTTTTTTTTTACTTGGGATAATGATAGCTTTTCTTCTTATTTCAGTGTTATCTTCACTAGAGTTAAACAGACATTTCCTTACTTCACAGCCCCAGTTCACACTTGTATTCCTCTACGTAATCTGGAACAAAACAAAACTCTGAGGGGTCCTTCTTCACTTACTTGAGAGTTGTATTTGAGGCAACAATTACAGTATCAAAAATATTGGTTAAGACTGCTTTTCTGTGTTTCCTGCTTCAGACACTGGTGTTCAGTGTAGCTTGCTCAGGTTTTGCAGAAGGGTAATTAGAAGCAGCATCAGCAGAACTGAAACTAAAGAAGCATGTGTCTGCAAGGAGAGTGAGATGAGTAATGCAAATATTTGGTGTGTCTCTTAGCTCTAGTACAGATGTTCTAAACATCAGGAGATTTTTTTTAAGTGTTTTTCTTCAATTTTTTTCAAGTTTAAAGTTTGGGAGGCATTGTGTTAGGGTTGTTGTGTACTGGGATGGTTAATGGAAGTCCTCAGAAAATCCAAACTTTAGACTTTATAGGGATGCTTCAAAAAAATTCATGCTTATGGTCTCCAGTACGTTCATGGTCTTCTCTGTTCATTCCTTATCTAGGTTGCTGTGTATTAAAGTATCAGACATACACTTCTCAGGGGCAATCGGAAGAGGAACCTGAGAAGGGGGACGCACATGGCTGCTGGAACAGAGGGGCAAAAGAAGCAGAAAAAGTGTTTAGAAGCAGAAAAACTTGTAGGAGGTAGACAGTGTGTGTGTCCTTGCACAATGACCAGATATTACAGAGGCAAGTTCTTAATCCTCTTCTGTGTTGGAACATTGTTTCTTCATTCCTCACATGAAGTAGAACAGGGAATTACTGACTTTAAACTAGAAACTTGCATGTGGTGATGTTCCACTGCCTACAAAATGAGAATTATGTTGGACAGCATGCTCTAAAAATGCTGTATTCTATCTTACCTAATTTTATTCTGGTTAGAGCTATAAATGAAAAACATTTGATTACTTGTAATATTACTTTTGTAGTATGAGTACCTGCAAGATTTGTCGTAACTTTTTCAGTAAACTTATGGATCTTTACCTTCATGCTTCTGCAACTTCTCTGTCTTTTTTGGTCCACTGACCTGTCTTTCATCATTTTCACTTTCAGGCATATTCAGCATTCTCCTTCTCTGTATATATTTCCTCTGATGCCTTCCTTACATTTTGCTTTGAAACAGACCAGTTGCTCCCCTGCCTTAGAATGTCTCCCTGAAATTTTCATGGTCCTTTATCCTTTGCATTCTTTTTGATTGAGTACTGATGCTTTACCTGTGCAATCTGTTTTGTACTCTTCCCGCCTAGTTGTTTTTTTTTTTTTTTTAGACTGAACTCACCCAAGGGCACCATTTAGCAAAATCAAAGGGGTATTTCTTATGCCTTTCTGATTAGATTCTATATTTTCATTGCATTACAGGGATCATATTGCAATCCATCCATATTACAAATGGATCTCTAACAGCTTGAGTAATAAACAAGTAACAATACTGCAACCAGTGTTCTGGATTTTTCTCCAGGTTAAGCTTGTAATAGTTCATGGTGTTTGTTTTTGAAAGGCTTTAAAATTAATGCAAGTCATCTCTTCTGTTTAGATGTGCTTGAATCTATTTTCCTCCTACTGTTCTGCCTTCTTGACCGGTCAGCTGTTTTCTCCATGTGAGCTAAGTAATGCAGAGACTTAGCAAGAGTTGAAGCATGAGAAGCAAATGTGCTTGTCAGAAGCTGGGAGCTGGGGACTTACTGGGGGTACAGAGGTGTTACATGGGGGGCAGATTAGCATTTCCAGCATGGTAATAGGTTTGTGTGCTGGAAAACCTAGCCAAGCAGTAGTCCAAGTATGTCTGTACTGAGGCATCTGGTGAAGGAAAGATCTGCTGCAATATGTTTGAAGCTAATTGTCTGTGTGATAATATGATTTGTCACATGATTCTAAAGAGTGGGAGTGAATAGCTGGGTAGGGATGCAGGATAATAGAATGGATGACTTCAGTGAAGGAAGAGACTTTCCAATGATGTTTTGGACCATTAGACTTTGGAATTAATTTTCAGTGGTTTGAAGCATTTGTTTTGAGTTATGACGGGTCATGAGATATTGGACCTTGAAACAATATCCGCCTACACTTTTCCCTAGTGTGAATTTTTGGCGACTGGTCCAGAATTTTGTAAAGTAACTCCTGGAACTTGAAGTAAAGGGATTTTTCAGTTACTGCCAAGATAGAAAGAAGCCTCAGTTGTGTTTCACTCAGCAATACTGACTGCTGTACCTTGGTTGAGTTCTTCTGGATAAAAAAAAGACTATGTAATGCACTCTCAATTAAAGCTAGATATGCTGTAATATTTACAATATGAACATGCTAGATAGCACCAATGATTTTTCCTCAGCATAACTGCAGTAATGCACTAGTTGTGTTATCTGTGCTAGTACCACCCAAGTATTAAGAATTACATATATTCTTGATATAAGTTCATGGTATCGGTGTACCAGAGATTAAATTTGGCACAGTCTAGTGCATACGTAGACTTCCCACAAGTGATTTCCTGTCACTAGATGCTCTTTTGGAACTGGTAAGACTGGGAACAGTCATGTTTTTGCTTTTAGGAAACTTAGTAATACTGGGATTAGCAGTTTATATGTTCTGAGTAACTGTGCAGATACATTAGGCTTTTATGCAGGAAAGTAATGGCTGTATAATCCCGTAAGATAAAACAGGCTTTAAAAATTCTGCTTTGAGTTTTGTTTTCAAGTTTACATTATGAGCTCTTAACACTTCAAAGGAACTGAATAATGTTGTTCCTTAACAGCTTCATGTAACTGAGCATAAGGAAAGCTATAAAAGCTGTACTTTTCTGTAGTACAAGAGGGAAGAATTTGGTAGTGTACAACTTGAATATAGTTCAACTATCGAACATAGTTTAAGCTTTGCGTAAAAATTCTGTTAAAAGATACCAGTTGAAATGAAACCCCTGTTAATCGATGAGGTTATTCTTGGCCTGCAGTGTGCACACAGCCTTCTGGCCAAGGTGCTAGTGAGGAATGCTGTATTCCCGAATGGACTGGGGAGCGGAAGAGAGAGCAGGGCGCCGCACGCCTGTGAGGAGCCAAGCTGCTTGCTTGGAGCTGATTGCTCCCTGCATGGAGGCCTGGCCAAGTGCCTTAGACAGGGCTGTGCTGGGCCACCTGCAGCTCATCAGAGCCGGCCCTGGGGAGGGCAGGCAGCCAGTGCTTCCATGGCTTGGGTGCACAGGGCTGGACTGGGGGCAGAGGAGAGGAATCTGAGGCAGAGTGTGTGGAAAGGAAAGGAGTTGGGAGGCAGGCATCTTCCTGCTAGGGTCTGTTCTGTTGTAACTGGGAGGTGTTTTTTTTTTTTTTTTTTTTTGTGAGGGTGGGAGGGAAGTGTACAAGGAAGGATGAGGATTAGTTCATCTAACTTGAAAAATTTTATTAGGTATGATGGAATTTGGAGGCTGCTGCAGCTCTGTCCGTATGTGCAGCCATGGACAGCAAGACTGACCACATATACCTGATAGGCACTAGCATATGGGCAGCACATACATGTATACACACAGAGATCCGAACAGATCAACAGTGTCTGTCTGTGAGCACTCACATGGACACAAACAGCACCAGTGGTCCCGTGCTGTGTCAGTCTCTGGTGGTTCAGGATGGAGGTCTGGTACTGGGGAAGAAGTCACGCAGACATGTACCCACTCACCCACCAGAAAAAAAACAGCCACAAAAAAAAGGTTGGTGTCTCCAGCAGCTGGCTTCAAGCACTCTCTGCCCAGTAGTGGCTGCTGGATCTTGGTCTTTCCAGTTGCTGACACCTGGATATTCAAGCTCTTGATTTCACTTACCCTGACCTCTCCAGTCACAGACATTACAGAATCCTCTTGTACTGATTGCTGGCAGTCAGATCCCCCCATACACACACACGGGCTCAGAATGAGAGAAAATAATTCAGAAAATAGCTAGAAATTGACTTTACTGAGAATAGAGGTCGGGTGGTGCTGATGATGCACAGGGCATAATCAGACAGTTGTTCTGACCAACCCCTGTTTACAGGTGACCACCCTCTTTTATCTTCCTGTCCCTCAATTTTTTCCCATGTTTATTCCTCCCTGAATCGCCTCTTTCCTTGCCTTTGTTTCCTTCTGTAAACATTCCATAGATATTGTACAATACTAATTTCCCAGCATTTTATAATCTGTATCATGCCATTGGACTGCTACCCCTCTCAGGCCAAAAGGTGTTCTAGTGTTGACTTACCTCATCAGTGTATGTGTGGAAACTGGGTCTAAGGATGTTCTGTGAAGGCCAGGATGTCTTTTCCCTGGAGTTCTTAATTTGGGTTCCTACCTGCTCTTCTTTCTCTGTGCTCCCCTGGCTTGTGGAGATGGGCTTTGGTGGCCTGATGGCTCCTGTGAAGGGCCTGTGAGGTCCTGGCAGGATGCTGGTGAGCTGCCCCCACCTGCATTTTTCTCTGTGCTGCTTTGTGGACATGCAGACAAGCACCTCACAGACAGGATGGGTAAAGGAGCTACTGTGAGGTTCCTCAGCTACTGCCTGTCCCTCTTATGGATTCAGGAAAACCTCCTAGCAACTGAAGCTTTCCATACCAATGAATAGGCTGTCTCTTTTCTCATCCTTTTAGCTTTTGGGATTATTATTTCAGAAATAGAGATCAGGCATGCATGATGCCTGGAAAAATGTGTCCTGGTGCAGTCTTGTCATGTACCATAGAAACTGTATACAGTCTGTGTTCAGTGAGACAATTCTTGTACTCCATACTTACACAATCTATACTAGTATAGATTATTCCCTTGTTAGTCATGACCTTGTGATTCTGCATCTTAGTCTAGAAGTCACTGATAAAGCTCAAGTTTGTAAATAGAAGAAATACCTTTTAAGGAGGTTAAATGTAAGAGTTACAAAACCAGACAATCTTTCACAGTCACTTCTTTTATGTGTATGTGTATTTGTTTTGGAAGAACAGAGCAGTAAATCATGTCTTGACAATATGAGAAGCATTCATGATATACAGCTTAAAAGGTCAATATAATTAATGGAGAACCAAATGAAAGTGTTGTATCAAGAGTTCTAACAATCTGTAGTAGATTATTTTGTTTTTTTCACAATATTTCTACTCCATAGAAATGAATTTAGCCTTTGTCTGGAATTTATTTGAAAACCAAAATCTTAATTATAGATATTATAATGTTGTTTACAAACTTTGGGTTAATATTGATGCTGCTTTCTAAGGGATGTAATATCTCATTTTTAATGAGAACACGTGCTGTCACGAAGAGGTTTTGAGTGTTTGTCTGTAACTTTATTTTGTCAGCTAATGGTTTTTAGTAATGAAAATTAATGTAGTATGTTTAAAACATTTTAATAAATCCAAGATTTGTACATGAGAATGGGTAAATTGTGCATAGGCAGAATATATTTTGTCATAGCAATTAAGATAAGTACTGCTTGACAGGTGATGATGTGACCTCTGGTTATACTGAGGTGGGGGATTATGTGTAGAGATGTTCTGGCAGCTGCATGACAGGGTTATGGTCTTAAAAAGTGGAAAAAAAAATAAAAGAGAAGGACATATCTTTATCAAAAGAAGAAGACTCAAACCTGTGAAATGTCTTGGAGGCTTCCTTAAAATCTGTGGCTCATAGGTGGTTCTGTGAACTTTATATAAGGAGACAATAGTTCGTGTGATTCCCTGAGTCATGAGTTGTCCCTCCTGGCAGCTGAAATTAATATTGGTGTTATTAAAAAGTGTCATGTGTATCTGCAGGCAGATATATACTGTTGTAATGTTGATTTTTATATCCTTTTTTTAGAATTAAGTTCTTCAGCAGTATAATGCAATTAACAGAAGTTGACAGTGTATCAAAGAATAAAACCTCACAGCACTTATTTTAATAATGTAAATATATCTTGTTTTCTTGTCACTTAAGGCACAGTGGGATTTTGGGTTAGAGCTTAAAGTAAGTTTATGACATGGTTTCAGGTATGAAGAAATATCAGTTCCCTTGGAAGAATTAGTACTCGCTGTATCTTTGTGTGTTCTGAATATAAAGTCAGGTCCTGTGCATACTTGCAAGAGATACTGAGACACATATTTGAGCAGCACAGCTAATTCTTAAGCTTTATATTTTTCCTATTACAAATGATCTTGGGGCAATTGGAAAAATGTGGTTCAGAATATTCTTGGATATTTGCTATTTTACATAGGAAACCTGAGGGTGAGTTGAGAGACAGAGGAAGCAGCCAGCTGCTTTGGCATCAGCCCAGTAAATAAGTTTCTTATTGCTATGGACTAAATACCTATGTGTCAGTATAAATTTGTCAGCTCTGTCTTTTGCTTTCACACGGGTTAAATTGTACAAATTCTGCCTCTCTTAGTGACTGTCCAAGGTAGATAGCATGCTTTCTGGAGCATGGACACAGTATTATGCCTCATGTGATTATGTAGTGTGTACACACCAAAACAGAGAATACCAAGCTGACATTTCAGATAAAATTGCTGCTGTAAAGGGGATGTTATTTTTTTCTCTGAATGGGAAGAAAGTGTGAAAATAATGGGCATGAGGGATATGATACCTTCATTATGGTTTTGATTTGGTAGAACAAATCTTTGATGATTTTAGTTAAGAACAATTAATATACCAGAAGCTTCATGCAGTTTAGGTACTTATTGACTGTGTAACATGTAAATTACTAACTTGTTACCTTGTTAATTAAAAGTTTCTTCTGAACTTTTCCGTATTTTTTCCCATATTTTTCCTGTTTTGTTCTGCGTGTGTGTTCCCACCTCAAGTTTGAATTCTGGTTTTGACCAAAAGGTCAGAGGAGCTGCTTGAGTGCTGCTCATTCATCTCCAGGGTCTGTTACTGCTCTTTTTCCCCATGAACTGTTACTTTTAAGCTTTTCATTTTAAGAAGTTTTCATTTGAGGAAGTTTTACTCATACTTGACAGTATTTTGAAGAATAGGGAAAATACAGAATGAGAAAGCTTTTTTCAATGACGTGCCATAGAAAAGTGGCATGTTATTTAGTGTATCTGTTTCCTGTATGCATTTTTTTTTTTTTTTGGTCCTTGTGGGGATTTGAGTTTTTCTTTTCACAGAGTCATAGAAAGTGGGTGATGTTGGAAGAGAGGTCATAGAGTCCAACTTGCTGTCTGAAGCAGCATCCTCTGAAGCATGTTACTCAGGATTTCTCATATCTGTAGATCTAAACTGTTGTAGAACAATGGCATGGATCCTCTTAACTGGCTTGCTTCTCAAGAAAAGTGTGGCAGCTGCTGATGGAGTGTCTTGAGCTAAATACCTGCCTGACCAGCATACCTGTGAAATAAAGGTTATAGGTGGTGGTATCCAAGTTAAAGGCCTGCATTAGCTTTTATTTGCCAGACTGATCATGCAGGTCTGAGAGATTAAAACCCCAAAGAAACAAAAACCTTAACACTTCTTTTTTTCAGGTTAAAAAAAAAATAGGAATTTTCAGAAAACGCTTTGTTTCCTCAAAAATAAGCAGATTACTTTTGTTACCATTTACAACTCTTGAGTTCTGTAGCTGTTATTGAAAACATTGATGTATAGGATTATCAAAGAGCATGTATTGATGTAGAGTTTGATTTCTGTTGCAGTTCCCAGAGTGTGGTTTCTTTGGCATGTATGACAAAATTCTCCTGTTCCGCCATGACCTGAACTCAGATAATATTTTGCAACGAATTACATCAGCAGAAGAGATACATGAGGGAGATCTTGTTGAGGTTGTACTGTCTGGTAGGTATTATTGTAACAGTGGAACAGCTCTTTATTCAGTAGATTAAAAGAAAATAGGACTTCATGGTACATTATTTTCATGCCTGCTTTGAGCTTTTTTACTTAAGTCTCATATACTTTGGAGTAGAACTTGCCAAGAAAGTCCAAGTGTCACTGATGCTTCAGTACTCAGTTTTTTTATTTTTTCATTGTTCTGTTTTAGTCTTCTTCAGGTTTATTATTATAGATAAATCTGAATTATATGAATGGGAATTTATAAGTATAATAATATCAGTTTTTAATTTTTATAATTGTTGAAGGTGAAATGCAGGTAGGATTCAGAATTTGTTCTTCCAACTGTTGTGTGTTTTCTTTTGTTTACATCTGTCTTTTTGCTCTGTAGCTTTTGCTATTGATAGCTTATGCTGTCATAAGGCTTCATATAATTGTTGTTGCTGAATCCTGCCTATAAAAGCAGACTCTTACGGGTTATTGTACTTCTTAAAAACAGTTTGTTTAAACAATATAGTCCTTAGAGTGGTGGTTATTAACCAATAATGAAGACAAAATAACCCCAGCCTGGATTGTCATTGTATGTGTTTGATCAGTACTTCATCAAATTCGATCAAAAGTCATCTGTAGTTAAACTACAAATAAAAGCTGGATTAGAATTGAGCAGTTTTTTAAATCTTTGAGGATAAAGTGACAAACTGAGGCTACATTTTAGGAAGAGAGACCTCTTGACTGTCATCAGCTTAGATTTGTGAATTTGGTCAATAAAGTATGAATCTGATAGCTGTAAGGCTGAGTCCTTGGCCGCATTTCAGGGCATGCATAAGATGTTCAGTAATTGATCATCTTATTTTGAGCTTTTCATTGCTTCTGGTGAATAGCATATTTGGAAAATTTGTTGTGTGTCTCTTGGCAATCTCTGACAGTTTCCTTACAGACAGACAGACCACCCGAAACTTAAGTATTTTGAAGACATATCTTTCAGTAGGATTTTTAGGAGTATTCATGAGATTTTTAGGAGTAAATCTCTTTCAGTAGGATTTTTAAAATAAAAACCTGAATGGGAAATGTTAGTATGTATCTGATAAAAAAAATAGTAGCTATCGGGGAAGGTAATATTTAAGACCTTTCTTTTTTTCTCAAAGAAACAGAACAAAAATAATTTAAATATATCTTTGCTTGTTTAAGGAAAAGAATATTTCAGTGTTCTGTGGAAACTTTATCCACAGTTCTGTTTTGATACACCAAGTTTAATCTAATAATCTTTTACTGCAAAAGTCTTTAGAAGATAAAAATCTATCTTATAGAACTGTCTTTTTGAAAAAATATTGGAGATTAAAAAACAGCTTGAAAATTAAGTTGTTCTTTCAAACACTTACTGTTGCTTTTAGCAAAGCTTGTTGTACCTGCCTTCAGCTTAGTGAGGTTTTCAGCAGTGATTCATACTGTTAATTAGTTGGGGCCATTAGCCTACAGAGTGCAATGGATATTTTTCCTCAATAAAAATGTTTAGTGAAAACTATGTAGCCTCCTAAATGCGTATTTAAATGGCATACAGTAAAATGCTGATTCCTAAATAGCTTGTTAGCACTGTTTAAATTATCCATTTTTAAAACATGTTCTTTCCATAAAACCTTGTTGATCCTGTGGCAAGAGCCATAACTTACTGCAATTTTTTAAAAGCTTTGGCTACAGTTGAAGATTTCCAGATTCGTCCTCATGCACTTTATGTGCATTCCTACAAGGCTCCTACTTTTTGTGACTACTGTGGAGAGATGCTTTGGGGTTTGGTACGACAAGGATTAAAATGTGAAGGTAAGTCTGTGATATTTAATGTATTTGTGTGTGTATATCTATATAAGATGAAGAAGTTCTATTGTGTTTGGTATGTTAGCAAGTGATAATTATAGTATTTCTTAGCTAGAAGGGTTTGTGCATTGGAAAACCCAAGTTCTGATCTTAGCATTAATGCAAACTGTGTGTGACCTTGGGCTAATGACTTAAGAAGTGTTGTTGTTTACCACTTTGAAAAAAATAGCTAGCTTACAACCTTGTGTTCTTTGCACAAGGAACACATAGTTTGGAGAGATTCCCAAAGGGGAATCCCTTTCCTTATGGCTTTCATCCAGCTGGCTGTGGAGCACTCTGCAGCCTGCTGTCAGGTACTGATGCTGCCTTCTCACTGAATTCTTCTTGGTTCTTGTGCTCCAAAGTGAGGGAGTGCTGAAAGCCTCCTGGTGGTGGGAGATCAGCTGCTTCCAGGTCTTAGTCCTTGTTGCTAGAATTGGGCTTACTGGAGAAAAAGCTGTTTCTGTGAATCACATCAAGAACAGTAAAACAAGAGAATTTGACACAACAGTCTATTTCTGCCTTTACCATTTTCCTGGGTCATCTTTTTAAAACTGCTTTATTAAAACATTAGTACTGTTTTTGTTACTTTGAATGCTGAGAGTTTTTTTGAACAAACAAACTCCTCTTCCAGGTTGTGGGTTGAACTACCATAAGCGATGTGCCTTCAAGATTCCAAACAACTGCAGTGGAGTGAGAAAGAGGCGCCTGTCTAACGTGTCTTTGCCAGGAGCAGGGCTTTCAGTTCCAAGACCAGCACAAGCTGAACACACATCCTCTGCCTCGGAAGAAGTATGTAATGGGAAAGGAGAAAAAGATTCTGTTTTAAATTCTTTAACTTGTGGGGAACTAGATAGTGTTTTAAGTGGCTCATGATGAGTATGTGGGAGTCAAGCTTAACCATCGTGATCGGTTTTAGTGAATTTTAAAATATGGTGATCTTTTAGACTGTGACACTTACTGCTTATTATTACTGTGAGAGATGAAACAGAAATAAATCATAAGTTTTATATATAAATTTTGTTATTAGCCTTTCACTCATGGATATATAAAATCTTGATAACTTTGACTTCAGAATTATAAAACATCTTGCCTTCTTAATAATACAGATTGATTATATAATTATTGTATCAGCATAGATTAGTTACTTGGCCAAAGCACTACAGATTGTAAGCTTTAATACTGTGTAAGAGTGTTCCTGATCTGCTGTTAAGCTTTTCACAGAGTTAATCCAAAAAAACCCAAATAAATCCATCACTCAAGGAGAGTGTAGGGGATGAAGGGCTTACAGTAAAAGCAGACATCCATAATAGTTCCTTGTGATGATTGCTGAGAGGCTATCAATTGCATAACAAATATCAATTACCAAGTATATCCCAACTATATTGGGATCATAAGACAGGACAGGCAGTGATTAGATCCATTTGTTTGTGCCTTAGTCTTTTCTAATCATCTATTACCTTACACTATAACTATTCTTACCACAGTTTAAAATACAGATCATATAGTCTAGTTCAAGAACTTAATTTTTTTAGCTAGAAGCTATAAAAAACCTAGTCTTGAGTAATGAAAAATATTTATTTTGATGTTTGACTGCTGGTAAGATTTATTTAGTGAACATAAATTTGTAACCATTTATCACAAAATATAACTATGATTTCTATGTGCATGTTTAGTACCTTTTTGATACCTTTTTGTTTTACTCAATGCCTTTTCTGGTTTAATTGGTAAAGTTTTTCTTTCAACTTCATTTCAAAGAATTTTTTGAGGGTGTTTAATTTTCAAGATAATTTTTGAATTTTCTAAATATTTTTGCTTAATTTAGTAAGCTAATCCAGCATGCTGTACCTTGCTTTTAAGAACTGATAGTTTAAGGTGGTGATTGGAATTTGGTTTGCCTGCCTCCAGTGTTTTCTGTTTTACCCTCCATATGGAGGTTTGTAAGTGCTGTCTGAACCTTGTCAGGTTGCCTAAAAAATAAATGCCATGAGTGAATTTCTAGCATTTTATCTTCTGTGGAAATAGAGATTCATACATAACTTCCCGCTTTCTGTAAGGCTTTTCCATCTGGTGGTTTCATGGTTTTGTTTTACAATACCACAATGTCCTCTTAAAGCTTCTTGGCCAGGTTTCTTTCTTGTCTGGTCACTTTCAGAGCCAACACTTCCCTTACAGCCCCACTGACTTTTTTTTTCATCCACCAGGAGCCCCTTGTCCTTCCCAGCAGGGCTGGCACCAGTTCCCAGGCTGTGTTCATACAGGGAGGTGTCCCAAGCTAGGTGCATTGCCAGTGCTTGGCCTTCTTGAGCCCCATAAGTTTCACATGGATCCACTTCTCAAGCTTATCCAGGTCCTGCTGGATGGCATCATGGCCCTCCACAGTGTGCCAGCTGCAGCACTCAGCTGGGTGACATCCACAAATTTGCTGAGGGTGCACTTGTTCCCACTGTGTGTCGTTGGTAAAGACATTTAATAGCTGTGCTCTCAGTATCAACCACTTGTCACTGATGTCTGTCAGGACACTGAGCCATTGACCACTAACGTCTGGATCCAGCCAGTTCCTTATTCTCCTAAAAGTCCGCCCATTGAATCCATCTCTCCACTTTGGAGTGAAGGATATTGTGGTGACCATGTCAAAGGTTTTACAGAATTCCAGATAAATGACATCTGTAGCCCTTTTCCACTGGTGGAATCATTCCATCAGGGAAGACCACTGGCTGTTCCAAATCACCTCTCTGTCCTTCATGTGCTTTAGCATATCTTCTAGTAGGATCTCTCTGATCTTCCCAGGCACAGAGGGGAGGCTGGAAGGTCAATGGTCCTAGGGTTGTCCATTCTGTCCTTTTTAAAAATGGGTGCAGTTTTTGCCTTTTTCCAGTTCACCTGAATGCTGTGACTTTTCAAAGCAGTCACGGCAATAGAACTGTTCTGGTGCAAATGATGTATTCCTTCTTTATTCCAGCGTTGCTGCCCAGAGCCTAGTAAGAGGATTCCCTCTTGGAGTGGCCGTCCCATCTGGATGGATAAGATGGTGCTTTGCAGAGTGAAGGTCCCACACACCTTTGCTGTTCACTCTTACACCCGTCCAACCATCTGCCAGTACTGCAAACGGCTGCTCAAGGGCCTTTTTCGCCAAGGAATGCAGTGTAAAGGTAAACATTTCGTTTTCTGCCCTAGCAGTGAATTTCAGTACTTGTATTTAAAACTGATTGCAACTTAGATGGCTGTTTGCTGCAAAATACAGAAGTAATTTTTGAGGTATTCTCCCTCATGCGTAATTTTGAGAAGATCACAGCAGCTCTCACTTTCATTGTAGTAAAGCTGTGCATTGTACATTTTTCTGAAGAATAAGATTTAATTGTTTAGATTGAAAACACTCTTAAGTCTAGAAGGATAATTATGAATTAATAAAAATGGGAAATGTTTCCTTTTGTTCAATATTTGTATTATACACCCAATATTTGTATTATACACTGACCACTAAAGAATCTGTGAGTTTTCATTGTATCATTCTAGTACAGGATACTGATTATTACCTTTTTTTAGAGGTAGGTGCCTGTGCTGAACTTGCATGGTTTTTATGTAGCATATGTAAACATGCATGGCTTCAGTTCTCAGGCTCTTCCATGTGGTTCCTAGGCCATAACTAGTGTGATCTCCTTCTGGCTTTTTATTACTAGTTAGTGCAGATCTGTCAGCTTTGTTGCAGGAAACAAAAGTGTAGTGATGAATCATAAACATTAATATGGAAAGGAGTTTCTATTTCTCTCATGTGAGTTTGTCAAATGGGAATATCAAAGGTCAGCTTTTTGAGAGGTCACTTAATAAATTTCAAATTGCTTTATTAGAGGGGAGAAGAAAATTGTAAGCTTACAGCTGTGTTAACTTTTTTTTGACTAGTAATCCTGCTGTCTCATGTAAGTAAGGAAGTAGTTTTATCTTTCATTTTTGTTGTTATTTGCAGTCTTTGTTGTCTGTTTGAAGTCTGCATCCTGTGCTGGTTTTGATATTTTTTCCAGTCAGTGTGTCTCTTGGATACACTTGATACAAAAATAATGAAGCCTGAAAAAGATGCCTTGTGGTTTTAACATATAGATGCTGCTGGCCATATGCAGTTGCTATGACTGTATCCAGCTGAACAAATGGGGCTACCACATCAGTTTCAGGAAATTGAATGACATTGGATAAAAATATTATTTATATGCATATTGTAAGCATTTTTGCATGGAAAACTAGCCTAGAGAAATGCTATGTATATGTGCAGGACAGAAATAAGTGTCTGTTAGGCCTCTTTTTATGCAGTAAGATCCTTTACTTATTTTTAATATATCAGGAAATGATATCAAGCAGTTAAAATATTTTCATACAGGCTTCTCCTACAGATTCTTAAGGTTTCCCACCAACTTCCTTGTTCACATTCACGAAACTTGGGGTCTTTTAGTAGTTTCATGTTTCTGATTACCCGTAAGAGCCCTGGATTTCTTGATTTAATTCAGGTTGCTGTTTGGGCTCTGAGGATGATGTTCGAGATGCTAAGGCTTTATTTGTGGTAATAAATTAAATGTGCCCAGAAACATTCCTGGACACTGAAGTCAGCTGGGACAGAATGACCTGTGTTCATGGACAAGTTTTCTTAGCATCCCAGCCTGGGTGGCTCTATGCAGACTGCCTGTTTGGAGCAGTTTCATAGGATGCTCTGGTTTATGAGCTAGACCTTGGAACTGTTTGGGATTATGCTAATGCTGTGGGCCAAAGGCCTGCCAGGGATGTTTGTAGCTATTTACTAGACTAGAGAATTGCATCACAGTATCCAGGAATGTTTATGAATGTAGTTTAATTTATTAGGAGAGACTCAGTCTTCTAGTTTCCTGACAGGATTTGAAATGTCTCTGTTTCTTCCAGTCTCCTTTAAAGTAGTGAAGTAATTGTATTCCATAATATGGACTGAAGCCACGGCTGTAAAAAAGACTGTTCATGGATCTCCTAGGATGCATCCTTTTAGGCACTCAGAAGCTGAGCATTATTGTATTCTGCTCCAGAATTTGGCTCCTCTGCTACTAAAAATGGAGAGATAATGGTTTTTCTCTTGTCTGGGCTTAAAAGAAAAACACATTGAGCTTGCTTCGGATAGCAAAAAGAGGCTAAATTATCAATATGAAAACAGTTGTGGGGGCAGTAGGGAGTTTTGAAATTCGTGGTGTTGATGGAGTTGAAAATCACAGGGATGCTACTGATAAAGGAAATTCCTGTTAATACCAGTAATGTTGCTTGCTGGACTTTGTTAAGTAGGCTGTGTGTGATACCTTGCATGCGGAAATGGCACACATCCAGGTGAGATTCCATCTCCACATCAGGCCAAATCTGGGCATAACATTATTCTGTCTGCCCTGTGTCAGCAAGAAATGGAACTTGAGTAGTCAGGCAAATCTGAAACCTGAATGAGAGGGGACTTTGGGATTTACTGCAGAACATATTTGCTCTGATGTAGTTGTGTGATCGTAGAGGCCTCTGAGGTCTGCAAGTCTTAGTTGGCAGGTAGGGAAAAATGTTAGAGATGAGACAGTTAAATCATATAGCAATGGAAAAAAGGATGTGGAACAAATGAAAGAATGGGAGAAATTACATCATGAGGGAAAAAACAGCTGCAGAAAAAGTAAGAAGTAGCAAACCATTTTGTACTGGAAGGGGAAGTACTGACAAAATAAATAATGGTGGGACAAATCAACATGTGACATAAGGACAAGATTGTTAATGTCCTCCTGGAGGTGACCTCATTGGTGCTGTCTTCAGTTACGTGCAAATGTATGGATCTGAATTGGAGTTTGTGTTGGAAGAATGAATGATAAATGTTAGTGTCTGGGTGGGAGTGAGGTTCTGGTATCATGGGCTTATTTATCTGCTATTTTAGATTGCAGATTCAATTGCCACAAACGCTGTGCACCTAAAGTACCTCGAGACTGTCTTGGAGAGGTTATTTTCAATGGAGGTAAGATGAGAAACATGCTTTCAAATAATGAGAGATCTTTTGAGGCTGAATAAGATGCATTAGTATTTAGTTCCTTCATCTCTGAATATTTGACATCTTTTTATATATCTTGCCAGTTTCTTCACGGAGGTCAGTGAAAATGAAAAAGATTGACTATAAAACTTACACTCTGACTTAAATTTCACTTAATCAGTCTTGACAAGTTCACTGTGCTTTGCTTGGGATTGCTCACTGGAAATGAAAAATCTAGAAGCCACCCATATACAAAATTTGAAGACCTGTTGTGATCAGTCTGCTCATTGTTCACCATGGATTATATACTTCAAAGCATTAATATCTGAAGACACGTACCATTTTTATGACTTTCTCATATCCGTGATTTTTACTGGCCAGAGTTAGCTGAGTTGTTTGAGATAAAAGAGAAAGGAGAAAAAGCCCAAGCCAAATCAAAAGAAAGAACTCCACTCTAATTTCTGGAAACCTCAATGAAGTAGCACTGCTTTCTGAATAGACCTTGTAGAATTGAAAGAGGAGTGTGTGGAACACTTTGTGGAAGAATGTTTAGAGTATTTTTATAAGTTTTAGACCAGTGTTAAGCTGATGAAATATGGGATAGATGAGCAGATAGGGATTAAAAACTGATTGAATGGGTGGGCCTAGAGAGTGATTATCAATGGCAAGTAACTTGTGGTGTACCCCAGGGGCCAACAAAGGGTCCAGTCCTGTTCAACATCTTTATTAATGATCTTGATGGGGCAGAGTGTACCCTCAGCAGGTTTGCAGGTGACTGGGAAGACTGGCTGATGTGACAGAGGGTTTGTGCTGCTATCCAGGGGGACTTCAGAGGACTGGAGAAATGAACTCGGGGGGTTGTTGGACCAGGTGATGTTTAAAAATCTCCTCCAACTTCTGCCATTCTGTGGTTCTGTTGCCTTGTCACACGTTTTTTAGTGAAACAAAACTGGTGACGTGGAGCAGGTCACATCAAACTGTACAGCTTGATTCAGAGGCTTGGGCAGCAGCTGTGTTAGCTAAGTGGGTCTGTTGCCATTGCACAGTATATCCCATCCATTCATGCCAACTTTCTCCAGCTCCCAGGCTCTTTCCTGGATCTTGAGGTTGGTCAACAGCAATGTGCAACATGATGTTGCTGCAGCCTGGTTTTACTGCCCCTGTGATGCTAAGGTGCTAAAGGCCATATAGTTTGGGAACTACGGTTTCATGGAATTCTTCTGAAGACATAAGGAGCAATTTATTTTTTTTCTTTCTCCCACTCTTAATTGAGCTCACCCCTGGTAAAAAACAAACACACAAACAACCCCCCACAAACCAACAAACAAAAAAAACAACCATAAAAAGGCTACAGATGAAGATATTTTTATGTCTTAATTCTTAGTTTTCCACAGTAACAGTTGTACAGCTTTTGAAAACACTAAATTTCTGTGTGCAGAAAATCAGAGGTAAATAAGGTCTGTTCTGCTTTTCTCTTTTCCTGCAATTCCACAGCCCCCTGTTTCTTTCTTACTTTTCTTACTATGACTACAAGAGCAGGGACAGCAGAGTTTGATTTCTGTTAATGGAGAATTTCATTTGCACAGGAATAATTCTCTGGGTCATCTCTAGCCATCAAAAGGTTACTTTGTTCTGATTACTTGTGGAACAGAATTACTTAATGAGATTTAGGTTTAGACTTTAAGCTTTTCACTCTGTTTCTTTCAGTATGGTTCATGTTTTTAGTGGGTCTCTCTTGCCTTGGCATTTAGCAAAATGAAATTGGTAATGTTCATTAGCACACTCTGCATCTTATAGCAGAAATGTGAAGATTTTGTATATTGTGGTTGTAGTTTTATGTTTATTTCTATAAGTGTGAACTGAAAAAAAAAAAGGTGGGTTTTGGAGGATTTTTTTTTTTTTTTTGTGTATTTGGAATAATATCTGACTTGTGTTGTTTCCAGAACCTGCTAGCCCAGGCCAGGACTTGGATATGCCAATGGAAGTTGATAGCAGTGAAATGAACAGTGATGGTAGTCGAGTTCTAGATGATGCTGAAGAGCCTTCTCCTCCAGAGGACAAAATCTTTTTTATGGACCCATCTGACCTTGATGCAGACAAAGATGAGGAAGCTGTCAAAACAATCAGGTAAGTTATAGGATGGATTTCTTTGCTCAGGATATACATTGCTCAATATTGTGAGCAAAACATTTCCAATTAGTCCAGTTTTATTGCTGAAAGTGTATTTTCCCTTTGTCTGGGGTTTCTTTTTTTTCTTTAGCTTGAAAATACTTTGTAAAGTTCTCCTGTCTCAAGAAAATATGAAACACAAATAGACTAAAAGAATATAGTCTCTTCTAACTGGAAAAAGTGTTATGCTATGACAACTATTGAAGAAATACAACCAGTTTATCATGGCTTAACAAGGCTAATGCGTGCTTAAGGTCTCTGTGACTTGAGTCTAATTTAGTTACTGTTATATATGTGTGGATTTAAAAACTATTAGTTGGGATATTTTAATATTGACATCATAGTCTATGCACGTTCTGAAATAGTTTGCTTTATTTGTCTTGAAAGTGATTTTTTTCTGAAGTCTTTTATCCAATAACTGTTAACATGGTTCCTTAAATCAAATTTGATCTTTTTATTTCTCTGTTATTTTGAGTAGTGTCATCCTGATTTTCTTAGTCATTCTTAATAAGATTAATGCAGTTGTATTCGGTCAAACTAAACATCTCTGTAGCTCAGGGCTTAATAGCAAATTTGTGAGGGAGAGCATGTAATGATACCTCCCAACTTTCAGTGATTCATAGCTCAAGGATCTCCTTGAGCGGGAAGCAATGTCTGCCTCTAAGTAGGATTTTGTCATTTATTTCTAATCGGATTTTAAGCAATTCAGGTTTTTTGCATGACAGCATCATGTAGCCAATTCTGTAGTTTAACAGCATGCCATGTTAAAGCATCCTTATTTTTTTGTTTTGACCCTACCTCAGGATGTGTGTTTGCAGATCTGTCAGTGCCACGTGTAGAGCTGTGGTGTTAGGCAGGCACCTCGGTGGCTGGCTTAATTTCCAGTGCTATTAAAAACTGTATGTTTAATTAATGGCTCTCTCAGAGTGTTAGAGATTATCAAACCCTTGTCTGCAGAACAATTAATGTACCTTAGCATTGATAGAATCTTCTAGTGCACTTGTGATTTAAGTTAACACACCCTGGTTTTTCTTTTCATAAGTTGAAAGTTTGTTTTGATAGGGACGTTCATTAGCAACAATGTTATGAAGCAGCATAATCAAATTAAATAGACAAGAAGAAATTATAGGTATGCTGATGTTAGTTATATTCCTGTGGTGTAAAATTGCATAAAAGACCAGCAGTCTCAGTTTTGAGAGAGGATGATTTCTGTAGGTGTCCTCACTCCCAGTGTGTTTCTTCTCTGTTCCTTAAGTACTGCAATACTTCCCCTAGGAGACCTAGTAGGAGCTCAGATGCCTTATCAAATTCATCCATCAACTAAATCTGTATGGGAAGAAAAGCTTTCTCTTCCTGAAAATTATGAACTAAATGTGTAAAACAAGTATAGTTGCAGTACTGTTGTATTTTAACTTGTTATATATTAAACTGTTGTATCTTCTTTTTAGTCCTTCAACAAGCAATAATATTCCTCTCATGCGAGTTGTACAGTCAATCAAACACACAAAGAGGAAGAGCAGTACAATGGTGAAAGAAGGATGGATGGTCCACTATACTAGTAGAGACAACCTGGTCAGTTACTTTAGTTTCTTAAACTAAGTTAAGTTATTTCTCTAAACTAGTGTGTTTTATTTCTGATTTAGAGTATCATTTGAAAGAACTTAACTGTGATCTTCATTGTAAAGAGATCTAGTTCAAGGGAGAAACTGTAGTTTATTCAAGATTCTTCATATGGTGATTGAACTGTACTTTTCCTTCTCCCCATTAAGAAGGAAAAGCATCTCTACATTGTCTCAAATGAATTGCATGTGTAGTGTTTCAGCTTTCCTGAGAAGGTAACTTGGAATAATTTCCTTGTGTCTTCTTTCTCCTTAGTAGTTGAACTAAATACTTGTGTCTCTTTTTCTACTCTACTACATGAAAAGGTGGAAACCATAAAAATATTATGTGTACTGAAATGGTAGAGAGTATTATTCTAATGATCTAGGTGTTTGTAAATAGTTATGTGTAGATATGGGAGTCCTTAATTCCTCTAGCAATTCGCTTTAAGAGTTGTGGCTTGACTGTGTTGTTTGTTGCCAAGCATCCTCTAAAAAGACTGTGTTGTTTGTTGCCAGTGCTACCAGTAATGGGCTCTTAACTGAGCAGGCAAGCTACTTGGTTTTGTGCGTTGACAAGGAAGACAAGGCAAAATAACTAAGGGTTCCTTAGTATTGTCTGACAGCAGGAAGTGAATACTCTTGTTTTTGGTGGATGAATGAAAAAGATGAATTTAAGAAGTTCCCAGATCTCATGGAGAACATTATATCATATTGAGACTGTCCATGAAAGGCAGTAGAAGTACTTTTGAATTCTTTATCTCTGTGGCATCTGATTGAAGGAGACTTAGAGAATTTAGAGAAGCAAAATTATTTAAGTTCTGATGAAATCAAGTCAAGGGGTGATAGGCAGCTCGTATTACTGTAATGTTTTCACTTTTTGTGATTGTCAGCTAAACTGACTGCTGTAAATGGTCTTTGTGAAACTACCTTAAAAAACCATTTCTTTGAGGTACACTTTTCTAATACCTAGATGTATTTATTGCAATCCAAAATAAGTATCTAGTGTATTTTAGATGTGGCTACAGCCAAGACTATACAAAAGTCACAATTATCATCAGCTGGCTCTGGAAAAACATAAGACTAAGTAGCAGACAAAGGTGAATAGTTCTAGCAGAACTGTTCAGGGCAGACCTGGTATTCAGCTCCAATTTAAACTTTCAGTAAAACCAGTATGTTTTTCCATGGACTTTTATTTTTTGAACCTCCCCTTAGAACAGTGATCTGATGAAACACCTTAGCTTAGTTTGATTTTCTTCATCTGTCAGTCTGGCTGCTACCTCGATGACATCAACTGAAAAAGGCCAGTCAGTCACAAGGAGTGTCCTGACTCAGAGTAAGGTACCTCCAGCCAAACGATCTCACAGAGCTTCCTAATGGGAGGAGACTTCCGTATTGGGCATTACAACATCGGCTATTTCCCTCGATGGTTCCATTCTCAGCAGTGTCAGTCAGACTGTTTCCTATTCCTGAAACAACTGGGCTTCCTATCAGTTCCAGACAGGTTCATTTTAACAGCAGGATCTGTGTGCTTTTTGTGCTCCCTGGATAATAAGATGTTTCACTCTTTAAAATGAGAAGTTTCGATATCATCATCTTTACTCTTTCTGACCCTGGTCCCATCCTTTCTCAAAGTAGGGTATGGGGCAGATTTTGAATCCCTGACTATGTTTCCAGGCTTTTCCTTAATTCCTCTCCTCTGAAGTCTTTCCTGATTCATGATTTAATAAGGAGCATATATGTTGAAAGGAGGGGTTTACCCTTTTGGTTTCACCCACTGTCCTGGTGCTGTCTGGGAATTCCTTTTAGTTAAATCCATTTCTGATCTAGTTTTCTTTGTCTAACTCCTAAAGGTAGACTTAGCTTCTCTCTGACTGAAGCGATTGAAGCTCTGCTTAAATATGGCAAAAAAACCCCAAAACCTTTGCTTTTGATATGACAAAGTTTATAAAATAGAATAGAATAATATTTCAAATTTTGTCATCCTAAGTTAGAGGTAAGGGTCTTGGGTTTTTGTCCTAGAAAAATGGAAATGGTTTTCTAACTATATGAGCATGGTGCAAGCAAAGTATCTTAGATTCATACAGCCATATTAGCTTTCTAAAAGCTTCTTTGTTTTGAGGAATAGTCTTCTGCTTAAATTACAAGACAGTTATATACAACAGTTAATCCATGTTACTTTTTGGTGGGGGAGATTTCTTGTTGGTGGATACTTCCAGCAAATGGCTATTTAGTCTGTCTTGGTTTTCTTTTTCTCCACAAAGTGTTTTTTTCATTTGAATCTCATAATGTGTCTGTTTTGCCACTGTATTGACAGAATTAAGGACTAACAAGGCTTGCTCAGTGCTTGAACCCTTGCAATGTTGATATGAGGGCATAGAGGGAGAAAGCACGACTCCCACAGTTGTCACTAAATTTAAATGATTCAGATTTTGTGAGAATATGCACCTGGAGTAAAACCTGTCCAGTAACTGTTGTTTCCTATGTGAGGTAACTCCTGTTATCACTGCTTTTGCTGTAAGGGAAGTGATATTTTTGCTGGTTTGTGGAAATAATTTTTGAGGTTCTTCAATTAAAACCAAGTCTTTATTCCAAAGGTTATTTTTTCATTTCTGTGGTCTAAAATTAAACTGTAGATTAATTTTGAATGATTGTCACAGTAATGTAAAACATTTTTTTATTTAAATAATGAGATAGCAAAAGATGTATGAGAGTTTTATTTCTTATGTAATTGTACTGTGCATTTTGTAGAGAAAAAGACATTACTGGAGACTGGACAGCAAATGCCTCACACTATTTCAAAACGAATCTGGAACAAAATATTACAAGGTAATTAATGATGAATAATAATTATGTTTCAGTTGATTTATTCAGTGCTTTATAGATATGAAATCTACTTGTGAGCAGTTTATGTATTATCTCCATTTTCCCATCTCTTTTTGAATCAAAACTGTGACCAGGTTAATTGTTGCCCAAAGCCTGTAAGTGAGAAGGACCAAGACTAACTCTGAGAAGTTGCTTGCAGCTCCTGCTGTAATTCCCTTGAGTATGTCTCTCCTTACATTTTTGCATGTACTGTTCTCCTGAATTACCTGGCGTATTAAGCTTTCCTCACAATTACCAGAGAATTTCTTTGGCCACCAGTCGAATGAAGGCTTGGGTTTTTGTGTTCTCTGAGTAGTGACTGAAAGTTTGCATGCTTATGTGTTTTATTTCAACGTTCCTCAAATTAAATGACACCCTACTGTACAACTGAAAGTTTCAAGCAAGATTTAGTGGAAAATTTACTTTATAGCCTTGTGTTTGTATAAATGAAGCTTAGTGTATTGTCAATGTAGGATTGTATTTGGTGGTGGAATATTCAGAAAATGCATTTGAATGTGTAAACAGGACTTTTCCCTTTCTTGTCTTATACCTTTAGGTGGGGGTCCAAATCTTGCAGCTTCTTCCTTTGTAACATCTCTAAGATCAAGCCTTTTCTCTGTACACCCAGCTAAACTTGCCCAGATCCTTTTCATCCCTATCTTGACCAATGCAGTCTCTTCTCAGACCTCACTGATACTTGTATTGCCCTGTGCATTCAAAACACAGCTGGTAAAATATGTTCCTTGCTTGTTGCTCCATTATGTCACTGCTTTTAGTCCTTTCACTTGGCCCTTTGCATCCCTTGTTTTAACTGCTTAGATCTGATTGTTTGTCTTTGCTGTTAGAGTAATTCACAGTTTTTGCCTTTACGTTTATTTGCTCTTCATCTCAGTTAGCTGCTGTCTCTTGTCCTCCTAATGCCTGCCTGGTGTTCACCTGCTTGTTCACTACTCTTGCAAGTGATGTGCACCTGCACCTTCCCATGGATGTGGAATGTCCTCCTCCAGCTAGTGTGAACTTGAAACTATTTCTTCCTTCAGATCTCTTCTGTAATACTCTTGTACCATGGTCTTAAACTGACCAGATGGAGGATAATATCTGTCTGTGTGCAGATGATGTCTGCTAATATCTGTATGAAAGAGAATCTTTACCCAAAATTATTCCGATGCACAAAGCAGTGCTTACTGATTAGCCTGTGTAACTGCATCCTCTCCTTAATGTTACTGTTCCACTTTTTCCCCCTCATGCTCTTCTCTGCCTAAGCTGTATAAACTGCAAGGGGAAGATGGTCATTCTCTAGTTGTGCATCACTTACCCATGCAGTGGAGGTGTGTCTCATGATGAATATAAATGTAGCTTGAGTAGAAGATAGTAGTTGTACAGAGAGAGCTGTGGTGGGCCTGAAGGTCTGTCTAGGCTTTTATGTAGGAATTCAGAGAACTGAGTGGGCAATGGTCATGTGCAATTTGAATTTATTTATGAAGCTTGGTGTTCCCATTTTGGTTTTTTTGATATCTTTGATTTGGTTTCTTTGCAATGCTTGAAGTTATGAGTGTTAGTATATTAAAATATTATGTGCATTTTCATTTTTTAATTTTTAATATCTTTCTTCAGGAGATTCCACTTTCAGAAATTCTCCAGGTGACTCCGCCTCGAGATTTTTCCCACGTGGTGCAGGGCAGCAACCCCTACTGTTTTGAGATCATCACTGACACGATGGTGTACTTTGTTGGCGAGAACAATGGTAGCACTCATCACAGCCCAGTTCTTGCTGCCTCTGGAGTTGGACTTGACGTAGCTCAGGGCTGGGAGAAAGCCATTCGCCAGGCCTTGATGCCAGTCACTCCTCAGCCTAGCCTTTGCACTGCTGCAGGACAAGGAAAAGATCACAGTAAGCAGGCAGACAAGGCACTGTTGTTCATATGCTGAACCTGCTGATGGTAGTGATTCCTTTGGGAAAAGGGCTTGTTTAGAGTGAAGTCTTGTCTGTTGATTATCTGCTGAATTAGGTGCATCATTTTCCATCAGTCTCTAAAAAGTGACCCTCAGGTTTGTGGAGGGTGGGGAAAATCCTTTAATCAGTTGTAGAAGAAAGTAGTAAAGAATCAGATTTACAATATGAATGCAGAATGCAGAGTTTTATTGTGGGACCACTAAGAACGCACAGAGAGATGTAAAAAGAGAGCACAGATTAGATATTTCTAATACACATAACTAAATAAATTCAGATTATATGCATACACTTTCAAAGAACTAAATTTGGATGTTTTTTGATGTTAGCACCTATATGTGTATATTTTTAAAATTCTGTGAGATGTCAGTAGCTAAAGAGAAGAAAAGGAGTTAGTGTTGCAATGTAAATACCATCAGTGATATAAAAAACTTTTTCTGAGCTGTGGGTAGTTGTAAAAAGTACCCTGTTCTTTTTATGCACCTTCCCTCCTTTTTTTCTTCTGGTGTAGGATTATATTCATTGTCAAGGCTCCACTAAACTTACATATTGTTTTCTTTCTTTTAAGACATCTCTTTATTCCTTGAAACAACATTCCTTCTCATTCTATACTGAGATTTATGCTTTCACTTTTTAGTTTCCTTTTAAATTCCAGCTGCTCTTTAATCTCCTTGCAGTAAAATTTTCTTTTGCAGTAGATTCTGAGGTCAGTTTCTCTGTGTCTAATATCTGGCTACTCTGCATCAGCAGTAGTTAAGAATGTGTAAATGCTAGTCTGAGGTAAAGGCACTTTCTCCAAATGCAGCAATCATCTAAAATGGCAAACTGTGAAATGCCAGTCTAGAATTGGTATTTAATTACAGTGAAGAAACATACCTGTGAGATGGTACCTCATACCTGGCTTTATACATACATAAAATGCCACTTTTGATACGGAATTTTTAATTTCATATATATACACTACACCCCCCCCCACTCTGTTTAGTAGCACCTAAGGCTTACTGTTGCTGACAGACTTGGAAAGACACTTGATTTTTCCAAAACAAATAGTTTTTCAGATATAAATAATAACATTTCATTGACCTTGGTAGGGAATAGGACTGCAGTGGTAGATGCTGAGAGGAAGTATTTTAGTATGTTTAGGATTGTAGGAGTATAAGAAACTACTGTGAATCGGGGGCTGGCATTTATATATTTTTAGACAACTCAGCTTGGTTTTTAAACTCTAGGAAGGCCACAAAATGTCTGTTCATCCCTCTTCTTCCTACAGTTTGTGAATCATGAAATGTATCTCAAGAGACTTTAAAATAATTATATTTTAGTTAAAAAAAAGTCTCAAATACATGCTTTTAAATGAAAAAACCAAAAGGAGGAGGGAGACATTGCTAGTGCTTGAAATACTTGCAGCAGTAGGGAATTTCTAGTGTCAAACTATGTAGTTATTATATACCACCACATTATATGGTCAGAGGTAGTTAGAAATGAGGATATTCCTCCAGCCTGACCCATGGCAAGGAATCCTCTGTAACCATGTACCTGGTGTTTGGGGTGGGGTGTTTCTTAGTGGAGTAATTCTGAGATAAAATGAAAAAGTAAGCTCTTTACCTGCTGTAGATTACATATTGAATTATGGCATTACTTATTTCTTTGAGTCACTACTTCTTAGCCCTTACTCTTGCACATCTCAGACACTAGGGAAATGGATTTATTTGGAAGGAATAACTCACTCTTTACCTCTGAGTTATTTTGTATTCAGTAGCCATCTGTGGACAAGGGTTCAGTGTGTTCTATTAAGCACTTTCAAAAACTATATCTTTATTTTCTATGTACCTTGCAGCAGTTTTTGTTGACCTTAGGAATTTTTTTTTGTCTGACTTCTTTATTGTTTTCCCTTGTGCTCTGTACAGTTACTTCAGTACTGACTTGACTACAGTCAACAATTAGTAGGCATATGCAAGACTCAGAATTCATATTTCAGATGCAGAATTCAGGTTGTCTTTGAGAATTAGTATTTGTTCCTATCATCTCTCTGTAAATTTCTTCTTTGAGATAAAGCACAGGTGGCAAAAATCAGACATCTTTTTTTCTCAAAATTCTCTTTAGGATGATAAAGGCTTTTTCAAAGTGCTAGTAAATCTGTAGTGTGTTTTCTATCTACCTTGTAGACAAATTCAGTCTTTTTTTTCTTTAAGTTAACATAATATCACAGAATTTTTAGGGAAGGGACCTCTGGAGATCATCCAGTCCAACTCCACTGACAAGTCAGGGTCTAGGTTACACACGAACGCTTCCAGTTGGGTCTGGAATGCCTTCAGAGAGACAGACTCCAAGTGGTAGATGTCTGTTAGTCTGAGATGCTTTACTTTGGCCTTGGAAGTCAAAAGAGAAGGGTATTTCCTGCCTTCCCTGGTATATCTCTTCTTGCCTGTGCATCAGTGTTATTCCTGTAATGAAAAAATCATGTCAATGTCTGCTGCAGACTGAAGAATTCCTGATCTGATACTTTTTCTTGGAAGTAACACTTCCTGAATGTGCATGTGCCCTTATATTCCAAGGATTAATACACTTCTGTAGTTTATCAATGAAACAAAGATTTTTTTTCTATATTATGGGCTTTATCATTTTTTAAATTGTTATTCTGTTACTTGATTTCTTTGATTTGTTTCCTTTTCTTATGCATTAATTCTGTATATCTTGGTGCCACAGAAGATAAGAAGCAACATTCATTTGACTATGAGGGATCTACCTGCTCCTCTTGCCTGTATTTTTCTTTATTGCTACCAGAAATCATTGTTCATTTAATGAACTATGATATAATTGCTATTGCTTTTGGTTCTCCAGTTGTTTATTGTGTACACACTTGTATTGTTCTACTATTTTTGTAATCAGGAATAGGACAAAAAAAGACAAATATTCCCGGCAGAACTTCCAGGATTATTTATTTAATGAGTTCCAGAGCATGAAGTTTCCGGAAAATAACGCTAAAAATCATTTCACCGATACTGGGTTAGAAGTCAGTACAGGGTTTTTGTTGGTTCTCATTTTTCCACTCTTTTTAGAAAAAGTCTGCCCCTTTTATTTACTTACTTGGCTTTATCTTCTTTATTGCAGAAGAATTGTCTCTAAGCATCTCTGTTTCAAATTGCCAGGTCCAGGAGAATGTGGTGAGTCGTGCATTGTATTACAGTGATACTTATTTATCTGAGTATTACAGAATAATCAGTAGTAGCAGTGTCTGGGTGAGAAAGCAACACCAGAGTACTGCAGGTAAAGAAGTCCATGTTATGTGCAGGAGGTAACCTACTTACCTGCCATGGCTGGTAGTTTTTATGAATGTATGTCCCTGCTTTTGGTGCAGGTCAGTGGATCCTTCTCAGGAAAAGTTTGTTGTCTTTTCCCATTCCATTCAGTGTAATGATGGTACCTTTTACAGAGTTTGATTAATGCCAAATATAATTACAGCCTAGCCAGTAATAGCTAATGTGGTCTTGAACATTTTAATGACTCCTGATATTTGTGATTTCTTTTTTTCATTAATTAGGATATCAGCTCTGTGTACCAAATATTTGCTGATGAAGTGCTGGGTTCTGGTCAGTTTGGCATTGTATATGGAGGTAAATTGCTTTATTTTCCATTATGCATTTATTAAGGTAGAATGTCTGTTTGATAAATGTATCCTTTTCATACTTACTTAGCTGTAACTAGAATGTCTAGGTGAAGCTAATCTTGTTGAAAGACTTGTTTGGATTACTTTGCTGCCTGTCTTTGCAGTTTTGTGTATAATATTTCTTACAATTAAATTCTTGCATTTACAGTTTTGCATTGGCATCCTAATCAGTTTAGAATATGCATTGCATTTTGACCACAGTTAAATACAAAGCAATTCAATTTGGATTTTTTTAAATTGCAAATTCTAACATGGTTGTTCGTGTTTTACAGTAGTAGAAGTCATATATTTGCTGTCAGTTATACCTGTTTTAAATGACACCTGAGAGATGTGGCCGAAAGCAAATAGAAAAACACATAGTTTATGGTTTGACAGTATGGATACAAACACATTGACATACTTGATGCAAACAAATTTCTGTCAGCAGGCTAAAGTAGAAAGAGGTATTCTTTGCCAACAGTGTTAGTCCTAGGTTTCAAGTCTAGTATTATCACCTAGTTTTTAAAACCTTCTGTTGCAGCATATAACTTGTTTTCAGTATGTAATCACAAAAAAAGAAATACCAGA
Source organism: Trochalopteron elliotii (assembly GCA_024734555.1). Taxonomy (NCBI): domain Eukaryota; kingdom Metazoa; phylum Chordata; class Aves; order Passeriformes; family Leiothrichidae; genus Trochalopteron; species Trochalopteron elliotii. The sequence goes on along the minus strand of JANPWX010000007.1, from coordinate 1,639,112 downwards.
AATGCATATGAACTCTCTCTCTATCTCTCTCTTTTTTTTTAATCTCGTGTTATATCTCAAGTGTTGAGAAAACCACAGACCATAAATCTGGAAAGAAAGAGTCATAAGTAATGATTTACAAGTGGTAATCTTTCTGCTTCTGTCATGTTTTCTTTCTAATCAGGAAGTATTGTGGCTATGATTTTTCTGTGTGCCAATTGTGTAGTTAGATACTTTATTACTAGTTTGGTCTGGTTTTACATCACTTTTGAGAGAGGTCAGGTTTTTTTGTCCCCTCTGTATTTCTTAAAGCGTAGTGTGAATCAAAACGTCTTCCCTCTCTTATGAATAGAAATTAAGAAATGCAGACACTTATTTTAATGATTGGAATTTTTTTTCCTAAATTGCCTTGTACATAAATCTCAGCTTGATGTTTTGCATGATTCAATGCTTACAGGTGCTTGTAAATGTAATAAACACTTTTAAAAAGCTTTCATTAATTTTTTTTTACTGAATGAGGACTTAAAAATATATAGGATATGCTTATTTCTTAATATAAAATCACAAGATGAAAGAGTATGAAAAGACAATGTAAAAGACTATGGTTTTGCTGGCTCTACACATTGGTTAATTGTTGCTGGTATTTGGGGAGAATAGATCTGGTAACTTCTGATATTGGCTTATCTGCACCTGTGTAGTCATACTGAAATAATGGTAACAATTAATGGAAAAATTAAGTTGCTTTCATTGTTGTGGGATTTGGATTGGGTTTTTCTTTCTTGTTGTATTTTTTGTGTCCCCTATTCTTGCCAAACATTTCCAAAATTACAAATCAAAACGTATAGGATATAGTTATTCAACTCCTGCATCAGTGAGAACAGTTTCCCTCTGCTTTTTCTATTTTGATTAGCTTGAAAGATCTGGAAAAGGGAGACAGAAAAAAAACTACTCTTGACATTTTCTTACTGATGTAAAACTTGCACTGAAAACTGGCTGGTTGTGTTTTGTTTAACAAAAGGAATTTTCAGAGCTGCTTTTCTGTTAATCTTCATGGGCAATTTTTAGCTGTAGTTTAGCTTGTGTAAATTAAGTGTTTCGTTAGATGGATTGGTTTGCTTTACATTCTTCAGCAATCTAGCATTTGCCTTCTGTGTTTTGCATCTAGTTTGTAATTGATTGTATTTGTGCTACATTTCAGTATAATTTCCTTCATCTGGTGGAGATAAGCCTTTAATTCATGATGATGTTACAGACAGGTGCAGCAGTTGCTGGCAGAGCAGCCTGTGGAGCAGTTCCTGTGCCCTGCCTAAGCCCTGGCACCAGTGCTGACCAGGGAGCAGCAGAGGAGGCTGGCTGCTGGCTGCTGAGGTGTAGCTGGGCTCCCCACAGCGTGCTGGTAGAACCTTCTGTCCCACTTACACTGCAGCTGTGTGTGTCATCTCTTCTCCTAAAATGGCTTCCAAACCTCTCACTGTATGCATAACGACACTGTGGTGCAGACTTACTGTTCTGTCATAGTGTAGTATTAAATGTCTCCGATTTCCAAGGTCTTGCAGTGTGTGATCCCATTAACCTCTCTGATGTGACTGAAAGGAGCCAGTTCATCAGCTGTGGAGAAGCTGGGGAAGCATTAACAGCTCCTCACTTAGCCCTGGACAAGCCTCCCTGCGGATTGCAGAGTGCTTCTCATGTAGCTGAGGCAGGTTGCAGTGAGGAGTAATAAGTGCTGCTGTCAGCATGGTGTTCTTCTTACCACAACCCTTTAGAGCTTTTTGATCACAGCAGACTGCCCCGGGTGTTAAATGTGTTGGTGTTCTTTGGGGCATGTAATGACTCTCATGTTCCCATAGAGTATTAGGTCTGTAATTTCCTGTACACATGGAGCCCATGAAAGTATGAAACCACTGGAGTGGGTTTGTAGATCTGTCTTCTCTTTGGCCTTGGATTGTTGTTGTCTTTACAGGAGAGGCAATATTCTGTGGAGTAATTACTTGCTCACGTGCAAGTGCCTTGCAGAAGCAAAAACTTCACCCAATACGTTTAATGTCAGTGTGTGTGTACCTGACAGCAGAGTGGTAACTGGTTTAAGTTTAAACTACAGAATTCCTGTGGAGGCTGATCACTTCTTTTACTCATACACCATTTGCAGTTCTAAATATAAATATGGTAATATTGTACACTTGACAGAATATACTGGTTTCCCCAAAAAGGAATTTCTGCTGTAATGTTTTACAGCTATGAATTGCTTCTACCTCTTGATGGCTGACACTGACTTTCTGTTTAGGAAAACATAGGAAGACTGGAAGAGATGTGGCTATCAAAGTCATTGACAAGATGAGGTTTCCAACTAAACAGGAAAGTCAGCTTCGTAATGAAGTAGCCATTCTCCAGGTATAAAAATCTTTTGGGATCATGTTGGAGTTTTGTCTTAAATAGACCATTAATGAGATTTTGTATTAAAGTGTAAGTGTTCTGAATTGATTTTTAAATTTACATCTGTGATTTCTGGGTACTTTTGGAAGAGGCAATCTTATAAAAGCAGGAACTCCTGAGTACTTGGTAGAGTACTTGGTACTTGTTGGATAACTTGGGGGTGATACCTACCCCACTGCAGGGGATCCCACTGAAGCCATGTACTTTGGCTCCATGTTGTCTCCCTCAGTATTATTTTCTGCTGTTTTCCACTACTGGCCCCTCAGTCTGAGTGTTATTCTTCTCCTTGGTTACTTGAGTACAGAACATCATGCATCAACTGTAAAATTAATCATTGCAGCTAATTTGTATTAAGTTATCCTTCCTAGTTGCCATGTTTCATGGGTTGACATTTGTTTCAAGCTAGTTTGTTTCCTCAGATTTTTTTTTTCACCTGTATGTATTTAACTTTTTTTGATTTGTGGTCAGCATTTCTGTGTACTTCAGGATATTTCATACTGTTTTATTTTAGTGATGTACCTATGCTACTTTGTTTTAGAATTTGCACCACCCTGGCATTGTGAACCTGGAATGTATGTTTGAAACCCCAGAACGGGTCTTTGTTGTGATGGAAAAGCTGCATGGGGATATGCTAGAGATGATTCTCTCCAGTGAGAAAAGTCGACTTCCAGAACGAATAACGAAGTTCATGGTCACTCAGGTGAGCAGTCAGCTCCTCTGCTTTGAGAGGAAAGGCTAGATTTGGGTTGTGTAATTATAAGACAAGAATTTGGAGAAGGGGTTTTCTATATTGCTGTTTAAAAGAGACAGCATAGAAAGCTACACATCTAAGGAAAGTTGAATAAACAAGAAAAGAATTTTGAATGTTAATTATGTTAATTTTTTTGGCCCTTCTTTCCCAAGACATAACATGGACATCGAAAGGTGAATGTCAAAACTGTAAGCATTCAAAAAGACAGAGGAGGATGGGGGAAAAAGGTTGGGGAAAATAAATCCCCTTTTTTTCAAGTCTTTGTAGGCTGGAAAAAACAGTACTTGCACAGTATATGTGGGTTAGTTCTTGAGGACTGTGTTGATAAAAATTGCTGTATCGCTTAGTGTGTGTGTCTTTTGACACTTCTGATCTGCTTGAATATGTTCTGAAAGTGTTCATTTGTTTTGTAGATACTTGTTGCTTTGAGGAACTTACACTTCAAGAATATTGTGCACTGTGATTTAAAACCAGAAAATGTACTACTAGCATCAGCAGAACCATTCCCTCAAGTGAGTGAAGATTAAGCAATACTTTTCATTACTATTCATTGGGTGTTTTTAAAAGCAATATTGACATTGCTGCTTAAAAAGCGACCTCTTGTGGGATTTTCAGCTGACTTCTGGAATTACTTGAACTGCATGTATTGTAGTTGTCTTTTCTTTCTCTCTTGTCTCACTAAATGCCTTTAGTGCATTACTCTCTTATACTCTGAGGAGGGCTTATTGACTTGTGGTTATATATTGGGCTTGATCTGGATCCTTTTATCTCCACAAGTGCCTGCTGTGTTCAAGTTAAGGAACTGTTGCAGGATCATGAAGATTTGAGGATTGGTGCATGTGGCAGCTGTTAATGCCTTTTACTGGGATGTTCTGTCTAGAGCTGGGTCTGAGTTGAAGCTAAAACTCATTGTTTGATTTCCATGTAGCCAAAGCCTCCAGCTTCTGGAATATGATTAAGAGGAATGTGGTTTGGCTGGGATTCATGTGCGTTTTTAACTTTGGCTCTGTGCCTTCCAAGAGTGAGGATTCACCTCTGAAAATGAGCTGGGTTTGGAATCAAGATATTTTTTCCTTATTTGCACACTTGCGGCCATGTAACACACAACCTGCCTCAGACCTGAGTCTGTGCAGGGCCAGTTCAGGTCTTGATCTGAACCGTGGCTGATCTGCATGCTGCAAACCCAGCAACTGAAAATCTTAGTGGACTGGTTTACATGGGGTTTTGTGTCTGCATACATACAGTATTTAAGTGATGGCAGAAAGGGTGTGAAGCCAAGCAGAAGTTTCTCAGTTTAAACTGTACTGCTTTTGCAGGTGAAGCTGTGTGACTTTGGCTTTGCACGCATCATTGGTGAGAAGTCGTTCCGGCGCTCCGTGGTGGGCACTCCTGCCTACCTGGCCCCTGAAGTGCTCAGGAGCAAAGGCTACAACCGCTCCCTGGACATGTGGTCAGTGGGAGTTATTGTCTACGTGAGCCTCAGTGGTACATTCCCATTTAATGAAGATGAGGATATCAATGATCAGATTCAAAACGCAGCGTTTATGTACCCGCCAAATCCTTGGAAGGAAATTTCTAGTGAAGGTAAAGAAATTAATTTTCTCTATTAGAATGTTTGTGTGTGTGGGTAGCACATTCAAATGCTTAAATGTCATGGTTCATTTAGGAAGGAGTGTGAAAATTATTGATAGTTTGAGTTTAGTAGACTATGCCAAAGTGGATAAATATGAGGTGAATGTATTTGTGAAAGATAAATTGCAAAATATAATGCTTTAGATTATCTTCAGGGCAGAGGAGTCAGGAGATTGGGCAAGAAAAATGGGTTTCATGCATGATGAGTGGGATGAGTAATCTGACACTTCCCAAAAGTCCCAAAGGAAAGTTAATTCATGTGTGGGTATTTGCTGAATGCTGGGATATTTTATCTGAACTATAATCACAGAAACAGTTCAAAGTTGAATTTGGAATTTTAGTTTGTACGTTAGGAAGTATGGATTTAAGTGTCAGGTCTGAACAACCTAGAGGTTTACAAGGATGGTCTCTAGAGCTCTCCAGTGCCAGCTTTGGTTATATGTTATTACCATGTTTGGTTAATACATGATTAATACACAGGTAGATGTGGAAGGACATAGACAATAGTGGAAGTACCTATATCATTGCAGAACATGGGATTATGCTCAACTTTATCTGAAAATCACTAAAATTAGTAGGGAAAAAAATTAACCAGTAATAACTAATAACATAGTAAAGCTTTTAGTATTTCCATTAAAAGTAGGGGGAGCTTACCCCATCCCTATTTCATAGCCTCATTTAACATAAGCAAAGCTAAATATAAAATTCAAGAGCTTGGTTAAATTTAAAGAAGCTCATTGGAGGATACACTCACACATAAAAAATTAATTTCTACTGCAACATGTGAATGATGAGAGAGGTGATTAGTATTTAAACAGTGAAATTTTTGTTCTTCTTTGCTAGCCATCGATTTGATAAACAATTTGCTTCAAGTGAAGATGAGAAAACGTTTCAGTGTTGACAAATCCCTTAGTCACCCATGGTTACAGGTAAACCCATCTGTCTTTTTCATTATGTTTATAATGAGTGAATAGTTTTTTTTGGCTGAAATCCTTCAGAGGCTTATGAAATCTGCAAGTGTCACATTCTGTTAACAGGCATTCATGAAGGCTTGAGTATTTCTGGTTTTAGCTTTGCATTTGATATGCTCCAGGGTTCTGACCATCTGTGAATGGCTCCTTTCCTGAAGGGAAATTTGTCTTACTGTCTCTCCCACCTCTTCCTTTCTGTCTGACAACAACATGGGTTTACTCTTCTGGCTTCCCCCCTGACTGTGCACGGAGCCCAGTGAAATCAGCATGGATACAAAGATTGTTTGTTCAGTGCAGAAGTGGACACACAGCCTGGTGTGTGCTGTAACCTGTAGTTGGTTTAGAACACGTTTGTTTAGAATGGAGTTTATCTGCTGCTTTGACACCCTTAGATACTAGCCCATTTAATTTTTATCTATTCTTTGTGGACAGTGTTAGGGCATCTTGTGGGAGGGTGTTTGGTTTTGGTTTTCTTTTTTTTCTTACTTTTTTTTTAATCAGATCTTGTTTTATCAGTTTTTGTTTATCAGATCAGTTCTATCTTGTGGCTGTTTACACTAAAAACGGACACAAACTGCAGAATTTATCTGTGGGAATGTAGTGCTGCTGTTTCTTAAAACTGCTTCCTTAAATCTCTTTTACTCCATAGGATTATCAGACTTGGCTTGACCTGAGAGAATTTGAAACCCGCATTGGAGAGCGTTACATTACCCACGAGAGCGACGACGCACGCTGGAAAGAACACGCCTACGAGCACAACCTCGAGTACCCCCAGCACTTCATTATGGCTCCTAATCCAGATGACATGGAAGAAGACCCTTGATTTCTTCATCATGCTAAATTGCAGCAAAGAAGGATACTCCAGGCAGAAACTGAAGATAAGTTTTGGGACAGCTATTGCTCTTTCCAAATGCTGTACACATAGAAGCCCCAGAGGATCCTGTATTGCCATGGGAATAGACTGTCGTCTGGCAAGCTTTTCTCCATCCCTGACTTTAACTATGAATAGTTTCTGCACAGTGGGATACAAAGCCCTGTTGGGGAACATTTCACTGAGCTGGGTGGTTACAAAGCCATTACTGAGGTGCAGTGTGCACAGACTGAATGGTTTGTGTTTTTCAAGGGTTTTTGTTTTTTTTTCATAGCCTACTCAGTAAGAGTTTTGTAATAGTTTTCTAATCCCTATTTACTAGGCCATAGAGGACTGTTTTCTGTTACTTAGATACATCTCCCATTTCTCAAACCGTGGATGGTGAAGAGACTCTATGAAGAAATCAGTACAGAATACCTTGGCTAAAGCAAAACATGATGTTTAGTTGAATACAGCCTCAGAGATGAAGGAATAATTTGCTGCTTTTTAGACAGTTAAATATGTGTGTCTTGGCCCTAATTGAACGTTTTACAGATAGCCACAAAGAAAAAAAAAAAGAAAGCCCCATAACTTCTTACATTCCTCTTGAAATGCTGGCTGACAGTCTAAAGAGATGACAATCAAAAGCTGTGCTAGGCTTTTATTTTTTCTGTTAAAAAAAGCAATAAGCCACAACAGTGTGCTGCTGTGCAAGGCTGGCACATTATTGATACACACCAAAGGCATTTTGCCTTAAAACTCCACAAGTAATGCACAGAGAGCACACCAGACTTGATGTAGCATGTCCTTTCACTCTGGAAGACCAGAAGGATGTGGAAAAATAGGGAAAAATACATGCAGCTTTCTTCTGTTGTTTTGAGTAATAAGATTTTTAAATTTTTCTAATATTTTTCTAATTTTTTAAGGTTCCCTGGACTTACATCAGGAGTAGTTTGTAGCCTGCTAGCTTGTTATGTTAACTCTGCTCAAAACCTAGAAGTAACAGTGGATATACCACATCACCTGTTGCTTCTGCCAGGGCAGCTGGATTGTAGGAGAAAGGACTTTGCCTTCCCACCTTAACCTGCAGCCCCTCCCATCCTCTCAACTGTGCTCAGAACGGTTTGAGCTGAATGAAGAGTCCAAAAGCAACTCCTGACTGAGTTTTTTCTGTGCACATGCCTCAGTTGAAGGATTCTAACTAATTGGACTTGTGGCACAACAGAGGGGAAACAGCAGTGTTCTTTGCAAGTTATTCCCTTGGACAGTTCAAGTTGATGGTATTTCAAAGAAGTTTGAGGCCATAATGCTAAATGCAAATGGAAGAGGGTTTGTTGGTCTTATTCTAGAAAAACAAAAAGAGTGAAATAGTTTTATTCTGGGATAACAGTGTTGTGCTGCTGGAGGATGCTGGATGGCTGTATGCATCCCTGATGTGCCAAGCTGCTTAACTGAAGCTTAATTGGAAATATTTCTAAAATACTCATACAGGTTTGAACTGCAAAGGCAGTGAGAGGCTTTGGGGTATCTCCTCTCTCCTACAAAGATTTTTCTTTTTTTGTGTGTAGATAAGTATTTTTTTCTACTGTTGTTATTCAGGTAAGGAAACAGGTGAGCAGATTTTTAAGTTGTTAGATATACCTAAAATGTTACATGGTTAGTTGAGAGCTGGCAGCTGCTTGCAGTAGCAGTGACCTGGCAGTGATCAGTGGCAGCTGCAGAAGGATGTGCCCACAGGTAGGTTTGGGTCTTAAACTCACTTTTTCTTTTCCCATTGCCCTTTATCTACCTGCCCCTGCACATGCAGGTGTCTGTGTTGGCAGAGGCTGAGGTCTGGAATCTTAACCCTTTATAGGGAGGGTTTCAGGACTGATTGTTCCAAGAGGCACTGCTTTTCATCTCTGGAAGCAGAGCAGTCACCTCTGACATTGGTAGTTTGGAATTTGCCTGCTCTTGGCAAGGAAAGCAGTGCTGTTTTTCAACTTCCAGTGCTCAACTGACCAAATTTTAGTGAAGCCATTGCTATATTCCATCCTAACTGCAATAATGTAGATACAGTTTGGTTTTAAACTTCAGATTTTTTACTTGAGCTGTTACTTTAGGTTTACCTGTGGGTTTGTTGTGTTGTTTTAAGGAAGGAAATAAAGCAGCTCAGTCACTTGAAAAAGCACAACAGGAATAGAGGAAGGAGGGGACAATAATGAAGTAGAAGGCCTGGCTTTTGTCTCTCCCCATGAAGTCTGCTCTGCTTCAAAATATTATATGAGCTATTTATTCCTCAAGTTGTATTAAAATAAAAATAATGCTGTTGGCCTTTGGAGGAGATTGCCTGATCATATGCAGACTTATGGGCCCAGACAATAGAAGCCACAAGCAGCTAGTAGTCAAGAAACCAAAAAAATCAGACTTATACTATGAGTAAAATTCCTAGAGTAGTAAAAATAACTGAGTTTTTTTATTCCCTTTTTTCTACCTTTACTGCAGACTTTGACAGCAGTAGGTTACAGTGTTTAATACCCTTACCCCTAGATGAATTAAGTTGCGTTCATTCAAGCAATAGTGCTATGGTGATGCTAGAAAAAAGCTCATGTAAAATTTATAGCCTCAAAATGACACTGTCAACTACTTTTATATTTTTATACACCCCATTGTTTGTAAATATCCTCTGGTAAGCTTGAAAATAAAATTTATTTCCCTATCACACTCGTTCTTTTTATTTACGTGAATTCTCTCTCCTAACAAAAGTTCTTAGGAGTAAATGGTTCTATACTTCCTTGTTTGTGGATTTGTTATTAGGTATGTCCTGCTGTGGAAATTCTGCCAGTAGGAACTCCTTTGATGTGCATCTTGTCTCTATACGCTTTATAAATGTATCTTCAAAGATGTCAAGGCATCCTGATTTTATTCAAGTACCAAAGCCTGAATACATGTCAAGCCTCCTTGGTGCATCTGTTTGTTACTGACAAGTTTTGATTCCACTTGTAAATATTTCATTCGGTTCTACCGTAAGACCCCCGAACCACTGTTCATTCTCTGCTCTGTGTGTGCTGGTTTCTCTATGTGTAGTGCTTTGTTTCCACTCATACTGCTTTGAGTAGGTCAGTCAAGAGGTTGGTGTGCTGCACCAGACTTATTCTGAAACAATCATCACACATTTTGCAATAGTATTTGAAATTACTTTAGTAACAGTTCATTAAATCCAGCAACAGGTGGTAGGGGAGACTTTGATTCTGGCTTATCTTTCTTGTCAGGATGTACAAGTCTGTGGTAAGGCAGCAGGGCAAAAAAATTAAAACAGTCCCCCATCTTCTCAGGATTCATCAGCATATCATAGCTGTGAAGTAACTGCTCACGAGTTGCTGTGTCACTTGAGTTCTGCAAGAGCACCTGGAAAAAAAAAAAAAAGGCAGGTTAGAGCCCTTCCTGCATTCCTATAAATTCCTGCATGCATGCAATCCCTTCTTGCATCCTTTTCACTTTACAGTGCTGTGATGGTTGGTAGAACTGGTGAGATCACTGGTGGTGGTCCACAGCCAATACACTGATGCAAGTTTTGCATTAAATGCTCCTAAATATAATGACCAGTTTACTTTCAGGGATCTGGAGTAACTTACATCTAGCAGGAGCGACTTTCTGATCTCATACCTACATGTAATTTTGAACAACTTCATTTTAAAACCAAAGATTTTTACTAAAGCTCCTTTACTAAAGCCTGTGGACTCGGAGAGTTCTGTAGCTGTGAACACTCTTACCTGCAGTCGGAGGTCAATGCCCATGTTCTTTAAAAACTCCCTCTGTTTTATGGGGCCTAAAGTAGCTGTTTTCCCCTGTGCCATCTTCCTGAGGTAGCTGAAATCAACATCTGCTGTCAGGTCTGCTGTGCCTGGAGCACTCAGCACATCGTGAAGTTTGTGATTCCGGAAACCCTGAAAATGAAATTGGAAGATTACGCTCAGCTGTTGTCCAGCCATCATAGATGGGGCCAGCATACATTAAGCTGTGCCTTTGAGGGGTGACAACAGCAAATTATACATGGAAAATTGGAGATGAATGTAGCAAGAGCCCAGATCACCTTTTCCATCTGAGAGAAACCCTTTTGGGTACTGATTAAATAGGAATTATTCAGTTTTATGCAGTTTTTGCTATTATGCCCACCTATGAACTTTATCTTACAAGAACCGAATGATCAGAGTCTTTTGGCTCATTGCTGCAGGGCCAGTGCCTTACCCGGAAAGTGTCAGTTTTGGTTCCGTCGTGGCCGTAATCCGCAACCAGAGCAGCCCCACCATCCTTCTCTATCCGAGAGGCAAGCCTCTGCACAATGACACCAGCCTCAGGACACACTTCCACGTGGTCTCTTGTTTCTTCTGGCTAGTGCAGAGTTCAAAGACCAGAACAAACCTCTATTAGCAGACAAGCACAAGGCAAGTATCTCTCACACTTGGGGCTTGGGGCTGTTGGTTTGCTGGGACACGCAGGTACAGGAGTTACATTCCAGGCTACCTATACTACTGGCTTGAGCTAGTTTTCGCTATCACTCATTCTCAATTAGTATTTTCTGAGTGCTGGATTTCAGTCATCTCTTCAATAACCTGTAGTCAAATGGAAATTTTTCTACCAAGAGTATCTGCATCAGGTGAAACTTCCTTACTGTGGTACTTATGGAAAATAGGTCTTCAGCTGTGCACACCCTTCCTAGAGGTCCTCCTGTGTGATACTTTGTAGCTCTGTTTAATCTCCAGTACTTAATTTTGTAGTTACCCAGTGCACTTCTGGAAGAAACCTCAGCCACTTCCCATTAAAGGTCAGCCTGGCATAGAAGCAGGCAACTGCCCTGAGTACCCTGGAGCAGGCTCAGAGCCTGGCTGGGGCAAGGCCACTCTCGAGATGGTGATGCCATACATACAATAGAGAACTCTGCCTGTCACTTGCTGCCTTGGTTTGTTCTCTGAGACGTTCTGTGTGTTCAAGCTCCTATTTTGCAGAGTGATACGTGTGGTAATTTCTGTGCTTCACAGAAATAGTTCCACAGCAGACAAAGCTAAATGCTTGTGGAAATTTAAATCTCTATTCATTTATAGACTGAGAGCCCTCCTCTTGCTGTCAGAGTAACTGAGAAGCACTGAATGTACTTGAAAGAGTCTACAAAGGTGTAAGGATGAGGTCTGGCAGGCATAACCTCACCTGAATAAAGTTTTGTGTGGCAGGGGTCCTGGATGGCGACAGGACAAACCGCAGCTGGTCAGGAACTTCCGGATCAATGTCAACCAACACCTCGCGCCAGCCTTTCTCCGTTCGCTGTCCAACGAGCCCAAAGTACTCACGTTACATTCCAACAGGGACCACAGCACCTTGGGCATTTGACTGAACTAATATGTCAAGCCTTTTCACAAAGGTTTTAGGAACAATACATTATTAACAACTATTACTCATTCCTATTTAATTCCAGTAACTGCCTTAGAAAAAGCTTGTGGCGGAGTCTCATCTGCAGAGCCAACAAATACAGGTTTAATTATACTTAAAAGGAATGAATGATGCTCTGAAGAAAGATGCTGCCTCTTCTATTGACAGTGCAACATTTAACTTATCAAAATAAAAGATTTCTACTGGTGATTTGCATAAATTAGATACTTCTGAATCATAACTAGCCTCTATCTTGCTGCTGCCATTACTGTTCAAATGAAAGCCCTTCAGTCCTTCTTAGTAGTATTACAGAAAACCATGTGGAAATTAGAAACTGCATTAATGCAGCATAAGAAATAAAAAAACCCCAAAACCTTGAGACTTATCTCAGCAGAAAGAAATCCTTAGCTTTCTTCAAGTTTTTCCATTCAAGAATAATTACTAATTTTACAGTTATCAGCTGAATTAAGCCTTATTTGTCCAAATTCAGTTAGAATTATTTCATCACCAGAGACAGGGCACGTGTCTAGTTTGGCACGTTAGTTCTGTTGTTCCTCAAAGAGAAAAGGTGTTTAAGCAGAGGGTCACAGTTACAATAATAATCTTGCTATACCTGAAACTTATGTATTGGCAGGGCATCAAAGAACTCATGTGCTAGGTAAAAGCTGTAACCTGTGGGAAGGTAAAAAAAAATGCATTAAATTATTAATGCTTCCAGTTAAAAATATTTTTATGATTTTTAATGAATTAAGCTCTTAATGTGGTTGTGAAAAAATTGTAATTACTTCCAGCTTGTACACATTAAAGATACTATTTCTACAGCTAGTTCTAGCTTCCAGTCCATGAATTTTAGATCACTATCTCATGAAAGGAGATTCAGGCAAAGCCAGTAAAGGTTTGGTTTTTTCCCCATAAAAAGAAAAAGACAGAATAGAGCAAATTGGGTAGGTATCACCAAATGAAGGTACACAGAATAGGTAGCAGTGATTAAAACGAACCATGATCCTCCCTCAGACTCATACAAGTAAGAACAAATATGTATGTAACTACTTTTCTGTCCAGTGTGAAGGCCAGCAGAGATGCCCTCTGCTATCAAAAGCTGTCAGTGAAGGAAGGGCAGCATCCACTTAACGAGGCATTCAAGCTCCTTACCTGGAGGCACATCTTGAATGTCTCTGTACCAAGAAATGGGAATTCCAGTCTTGCTAATGCCTTTCATGTAAGCCAACTCGTCCTCAGGGTTTGGCTGCACTTTCCCTCCTGTCAGCATCACTGCTTGGATCTCGCTGAGTTTGGGGCTCACTTCTACCAGATGAACAGAGACATCACATTTACTAAGAACAGAGGCCAGCTGCTTGAAGACCTATAAAGGCAGATGGATTCTATCAGGTGCAGTCTTGTGCTGTGTACATTAAAGGTTTAAGTATTAACCTTTCTTCTCACTATTCACTATTAATTATTCAAGATAAAAGACTTTAGTTGGCTTTCACTAACAAAACAATCTCAGTGAGAGAGGCTGCATTTTGCTTCTTCAGTAGGAAGTGTGAGTTTCTTCATTAATCTTAAAAAAGTTGGCTACATGTTACACAGCTATAAGGACAACAACATGAAATGCTAATCTGGAAGAGAAGTAGCAGCTCCTCTAAGACATGTAAAAGGTCTTAGACGTGTAGCACTAGGAGAGAAATGGTTCAATATTCCCTGCCACCTTAAACAAGTGTTTGATATCCCACATTTCACTATTTTCATTAACATGTGTAAAAAGAATAAAAGTTCTTATGTGGTGCTAAATCCCATTAGCAATCTGTTTATGCATCAGTAGAATTTTAATTAAGACAGCCATGCAGGCATAACTGAACACAAAGCATTAGCTCAAAAGAAATAAGGCCCTGAAATGCCCAAGGGAATTAACACAATTTCATTCTGTGTTATTGTACTCCCCCGTTCTGTTCCTTGCACTAAGGTCTCCATCCCAGTTACACATAGCAACACCTTCCTAGATGGTTTTCAGTTTGGATAACGTTTCCCTACACAGAAATAATTTCCAATGGAATATTCCTGCCCTCCCCTTCTATCCAGTGGTGTTTGGAAGGTCACAGGTGTGCAGTGTGCACACGCTGGTCCCCGTTCTGCTTCCCCCTGAGAGTCCTAGCCCCCGAAACTCATCTGTTCCAATCAGAGTCTGAGCTGACAACCTGACTGAAGGGATCTGGCTACTAGGGAAGGGTAAACCCTGACAGCAAAACACCTCCCCTTCAGATTTCCCTGTAGCTATGGAATATAGCCAGACACAAAGAAAATGAATAGTTTCCACCTACCCGCAATATATCCTCCGTGAGGGTGCCCCTCCCTGGGCCCAGCTCCACCAGCTGGAAGGTGTTTGGTTTCCCCATGGCCATCCATTCACTAATGAACCATATTCCTATTAACTGTCAGGAGAAACAACACACAGGGTTACAGTAATAAATTCAGCACCTGTGGAAAATCATACCTGCCTTTTGTCTGATGAAAACTATGATAACATGGCAACATTCCGTCAAAGTTAAGAAGAATTATGATACATAACTTCACATTCTTGTTTCCAAGTATTAAAATTGGTCCCTGATTGCTGCCAGCCCAGCAGAAGCAACTCTCCATCAGTAAATGTGGGGAGTCTGTTCTGGCTGGAGCAAGAACTATCACTTAAGGCTCAGATGCAGGTCACAGCCCAGGTGCCTTTGGACAACTGTTCTTCCTGACAATGCACGTACTAAAGCGTCATTGAGAACAGGATTTAGCCACTCTTCACTTCTGGAAATGATACACAAACCAGAGTGAGCCAGACTCTGGAGATTATTTTTGAGGGGAATCTTCACATTGGAAAATCACCATAACTCTTTTTATTTATAAGCAAGTTCTGTATAAAAGGAAAGTGTTACTAAGCACAGATGGTGTTTCAGACAAAGGACTTTCAGAAAAACAAAACCCCCTTCCTCCCTCAGAATCAATTTTTCTCTTGGGAAATAACTTGAACCTTATCATTGCTACTCCAGTATTTTGACATTGATAAGGTATCTAAACACTGGCGTGGAAATCAGTTGGGATGGAAATTGGAAGGGACCACATTGGGCCATCTGGACCACTCTCCCTGCTCAAGCAGGGTCATCCTAGAGCACACGGCACAGGATTGTGTCAAGATGGTTCCTGAATGTCTCCAGTGAGGGAAATTCCACAACCTCTCTGGTCAATCTGAGTGCCAGTGCACAGTAACGAAGTTCTTCCTCCTGTTCAGCTGGAACTTCCTGTGCATCAGTTTCTGCCTGTTCCCTCCTGTCCTATTGCTCAGCACCACTGAGCAGAGCCTGGCTCCATCCCCTTGGCACCTCCCTGCAGATACTCATAGACATGGATGAGGGCCCCTCTCAGTGCCTCTTCCTGAGGCTGAACAGGCCCAGCTCCCTCAGCCTTTCCCCATCAGAGAGATGCTCCAGTGCCTCAATCATCCTTGTTACCCTGCACTGGGGCCACTGCAGGAGCTCCATGTCTCTCTTGTCCTGAGGAGCCCAGAACGGGACACAGCACTGCAGATGTGCCTCAGCAGGGCTGGGCAGAG
>JANPWX010000007.1:1607699-1623112 GCA_024734555.1 Trochalopteron elliotii | reverse complement strand
CAGGGGCAGCACCATGGCCGCGGCTCCTGCTGCGGCTCCCGCTTCTTTCCCTCCTCCTCCTCGGTCTTCCTCCTGCTCCTCCTCGTTTCCCTCCTCTCCGCCCGGTCCCGGCCGCCCCCGTGAGGCCGCGGCACGATCCGGACGCGCGTCACGCGTGTGCGCGGCAGCCCTTCCGGCGGGCGGCGATGGCGGCGGCGCTCTGGGACTTTGGCATGCGGGACAGGAGGAAGGCGGGCGGCGACAGCGGAGAGGAGGAGGGCGACGACGACGGTGATGAAGAAACAGAAGGCGGAGATGCGGGAGAGTTCACGCTGGACGAGGTGCTGCGCCTCGGCGGCACCAGGGTACGGGAGCGGCCAGGAGGGAGCGGGAGCACGTGGCGGCCGGGACCCCCCATCCCATCCTTGCGGGAGCGAGGTGTGCGGGGTCCCATGGAGATGCTGGGAACAAGTTCTGTGCTATGGGGGTGGTGAGGCACTGGGACGGGCTGCCCAGAGAACTTGTGGATGCTCCATCCCCGGAGGTGCCCAAGGACAGCCTGCATGGGACACCGAGCAACTTAGTCTGGGGGGTCGGAACTAGATGGTCTTTAAGGTCCTTCCCAACCCAAACCATTCAGGGATTCTGTGGGGAGCCCTTGGGAGTCTTGGCAAAGCTTGCATCAGATTTGCCCGTGACAGCTGTGCCCTGTCTCTGCAGCAAGATTACCTCATGCTGTGTGCCGTGGACGAGGAGGGCGAGATGGTGGACGGCGGCAAGAAGGACACGATCGATGACCTGAAGGAAGGGGAGCTGGAGGCGTTCGTCAACTCCCTGGGGCTCAACAAGTATGCAAAGAGCTGCCTGGTGGTGGAGGGGGGTGAGGATGATGGTGACAGCAAGGAGAAGGAGAAGCCTCCAAAGAAAGAGAAGAGCAAGAAGGAAACAAATCGTCCTTCACTAGAGGGGAAAAAAGAAAAAAAAGGAAAGGAAAAGGCAAGCAGTGTGAAAGACAGCAGAAAGAAGCAGGCTGGCGGTGATCAGGGCCAACAGCCTTCAGCAAAGAAAGAAAGGCTGGAAGATGATTTTGAATTTCATGCTAGGCAAGCAATCCTGATCAAACCGGGGGGCAAGTGGTATGATCTAGAATACACCAATGAATTCTCTTCAGAGCCACAGAATCAGACACTTTTGTCCAAGTACAAGGCTCTGGCCCAAAAGCTGTATGAACATGAGACGGACCTGTTTAAGAACAAGACAGACTATCAGAAAGGGGCCTCTTCAGCGTGGATTAAAACTGTTGTGTCCTCGGGAACCTTGGCTGACAGGATGGCAGCGATGACCCTTCTCATCCAGGACAGTGCTGTCCACAGTCTCCAATTTGTTGAGAACTTGATAAACCTCATAAAGAAAAAGGGCAGCAGGCAGCAGAGCCTTATGGCTTTAGATACTTTCAAGGAGCTTCTCATTACAGATATCTTACCAGACAATCGGAAATTGCGGTCTTTCTCACAGCGACCGCTCAACAACATAGTGCAGATGTCCAGTGGCAACAAGGATTCCAGAGACAGGAGGTTGATACTTTGGTACTTTGAGCATCACCTGAAGCTGCAGATAGCAGAATTCGTGCAGGCCTTGGAAACACTGAGCCATGATTGTCTGACAGCCACGAAATGCCGGGCGCTGGCAGTTTCCCACGAGCTGCTCTGTAACAAGCCCGAGCAGGAGAAAGCCCTGCTGGTTCTGCTGGTGAATAAACTGGGTGACCCTCAGAACAAGATCGCCACCAAAGCCTCTTATCTTTTAGAGACATTGCTTCACAAGCATCCAAATATGAAGGGAGTGGTGTGCAGTGAGGTGGAGAGGCTTTTGTACCGCTCAAACATCAACGTGAAAACTCAATATTATGCTATCTGCTTTCTAAACCAGATAGTCCTCAGTCATGAGGAAAGTGCATTGGCCAGCAAGCTGATAACTTTGTACTTCTGCTTTTTCCGGAACTGTATTAAGAAAAAAGATGTGGAATCCAAAATGCTCAGTGCGCTTCTTTGCGGGGTAAACAGAGCTTACCCTTATGCTGAGACTGGTGATGAGAAAGTGAAAGAGCAAATGAACACCTTGTTCAAAGTTCTGCATCTTGTGAACTTCAGTACCAGTGTCCAGGCCCTGATGTTGCTGTTCCAGGTGATGGACTCTCAGCAGACTGTGTCGGACAGGTACTATGCAGCGCTGTACAAGTAAGTGGCAGGTTTGCATTTTTATATAAATTTCATTATAAGAGGTAGTCACCATTAATTTAAAGTTGTAGAAACACTTACTTTGCTTTTAAGATCTTCCTAGTTTTGTGTTTCATTGGTTAAAATGTCTGATATTTTGTAGGAGCTGGAAGAAAATGCATGTGGTTTCTTTGATTTAACATGAGGATAAAAACAAAAGATACTGATAGGTCCTGAGAACACATGTGCATTTCATCCTTTGCCACTCTTCTGGTGGCTTGCTTTACTACCAGATGTTATTTGAAACTAATTGATAACTATTTCTTCTGAAATCACTTTTACAGGTACTAGTCTGTAAAGTAATTAGGCCTGTAAATAGCCTAAAATCATGTTTCCTTTTTTTTCCCTTATTTTGAGCAGGAGGAATATTATCTTAATTTTTTTAGATAGTTTAATTTGTGTAGCTGGAAAGCCTTGTGTTATATTTTTTTTTTCTTGTCCTAGCTGATTGTTTAGACTCTTTATAGAATCCGTACAGGTTTCTGTTTAGATGACCAAGGGGAAGTTACTGATTTTTTTAAAAGGGAATTCAAGTTCCCTGTGAATGTGCAGCCTGGAAAAAAATCGAGTAGATAAAGAACTTGCTAGTACAAATGTCTGATCTGACTGTGAAGTGTGTTGATTTGCTTTCTATTTTTTAAAACATATGATCAAATCAGATTAGTTTCTTAACTCTGACTATCTCAGATTTTAAAACTGTTTTCAGTTGAACTCAGTTTGTTTTTACTTTCTTGCAATATTTTGTTTACCGAGGCAGTTTTTTTTTTTAAATCTTCGTTGTCTCATACATACCTAGAAATATTACACAACTCCTGACAGTTCAGGATTGATCTTAATGGTTTTGAGTACTGAGGAGCAAGTTTTTTTTGAGTACTGAGGTCACTAGTTTTTTAGATGGCACTTTGAAAAATGTAGATAATTGTTGTTAATAGCAGTTATTCTTCTGTGTGCATTGTGACAATCAGCAAAATTTCTCCTGTGTATCCTACAGGAAGCTTCTAGATCCTGCTTTAGCAACGTGTTCAAAGCCCTCCATGTTTCTGAATCTTGTCTACAAGTCTCTGAAGGCAGATGTCGTGTTGCGGCGTGTGAAGGCCTTTGTGAAGAGGCTGCTTCAAGTCACTTGTGGGCAAATGCCACCCTTCATCTGTGGAACCCTGTACCTTCTGTCTGAGCTCCTGAAAGTAAAACCAGAGCTAAGGGTCCAGTTACAGGATCACGTGGTATGATTATTTCTTTGTCTCATTGCTTTTTCAAGAAGAGCTGTTTTCATAAGCACCTTTTTCTAACCTGTTTATTAGTAACCATTTGCTAAGATGTTTCTTGAGATGGGGAGAGACCATTACAATTGTGTGTTCTAAGTACTAAAGTTCAATTTTAAGTGCTATGTTAAGGGCAAAAATCTGTGTTTCTTAAACCTCAACCATCATTTGTTTAGATTTTTATAAGTAGCTAAAGAACTTTATGTGCATTTTTTCTAAAAAATCAGAGTAAATCTGGAAAGGAAAAGCTGTTTGCTAATGTTTTTTGTGTTTTAGGAGTCAGATGATGAAGAGTGCTTTAAGGATCAAGAAGAGGCTGAAGAGGATGAGGAAAAATTTGTAGATGCTGACAAAGAAGTAGAAGATGAAAAGAGAAGTACAACGGAAAGTTCTGCTAAAACAAACAATTCAAATTCTTCAGCCTCTTGGGTGCATCATCTGAATATGGCAGGTAAATCAGCAAGAAAATACATAATTTAGCAGCTAGGAGTGAGTCCATAACAGTGATGTGTTGATCAAGAGTTGTTGTAAGATTAAGTGATTTAAAAATTATTTTAGTTTTTAAATTGGAGTTTGGTTAAAAGCAACCAGTCAGAGCAATTCATCTGTTATCTCAGCAGTGATGAAAAGACTCTATGACTAGTGTATTTCACTTGATGCAGTTTGTAATAAACACCTCATTTGTGCCTTAGCTGTTAACAGGTTTGGAATTCTTTGCTTCCATGTTCAAGCACCTTCTGAGCAGTGTAGCCAAGGTTAGGATTTGTAGCTGCTCTCTGGCTTGTGAAGCCTGCTGGATCAGTTTGTCCAGCTTTGGACTTTGGACGTTTGGGGAAATGAGAATAATACTCTTGTAAAGTTGTCTGAGAAAATTTATTTTGCTCCCCATCACCCCTCAGGCAGGAAGAGTGGAGTTTCCTATGATCCTATGCACCGAAGTCCTTTGTACTGTGGTGCTGAAAGTACAAGCCTTTGGGAACTGAAGAAGGTAGGACTTCCTTGCACTGCTGTTGCTGTGTTTATAAATGTGGCCCTTGTATGAAGAGAGGAAAAAGAAAAAAGAACTTGGTTATTCTTGAATTAGCTACTTGAGTAACAACAGAAAGGTTAAAGGTAACACGTTGCTCAGCTTTAAGCTTGTATATGTTCCGTGCAATATTGATATTCTTGAGTAGGGAATAGGAGTTTTTTAAGTTGAGATTTGGGCAGTAATAATATTTTTTGACTATTGGATCTTAGCTTTGATCATTAAAGCTTTTTAGTGTTGACTTAAGTAAAATTGTAGATGAAGATGTATTTAATGCAAATAAAAGATTAGAACTTGGAGGTCTTCAGTTAAAGTGCTTCATCAGCCTTGCGCTACTGTGTGTTTGTCTGTTACTTGGTAAGTCACAGAGTGGTCTTACAACATTTTTTAAATTAGAAATAAATGAATGACTCATGTTTTTCAGCTTTCTGAACATTTTCATCCGTCTGTGGCCCTGTTTGCAAAAACAATCCTAGAAGTAAGTGCTTTTGCTAGCTTGTTGCTTTGAAGTTGGACATTTTATGTTAGGTGTCTTTTGCCATTTGGAAAAATACATTAGAAAGTCTCTTTGCACTTTGTGGGTAACTAGCAGCACTGCAGAACTCTATCATACTCTCAAATGCCAAGCTTTTCATGGAATTACAATGTTATAAGTAAAGGAGACTGCTCACAAAAGTTTTAATTTTGTAGAAATGTAGGTATTATATGATTCTTAAAGCTTTCTTAGAGTTTCTTTGTATCTTTTTATTTAATTTTTTTAAAACATGGGGAACCCTACTACAGGAACAAAATCTTTTTAAAATACTGCTGTGGTACCAAAAGCACTCAAACTATCACAAATATGTGTTTAAAATATGTATTTTTCATTTGAATATATGGTATTGAAATGATGTTGAGTATTAACTGTTGTTAACATGGTACATTGCAAGGCAGTTTATCACTAAAACAAAGCAAAGAAGGTGTGGTTTAGTTAAGAAAATAGTGAAATTGCAAAAAGAAGAACCTGCTCAGGGTTATGTGGTATAGTATCCCCAAATCTTTATCTTTTTAAAGTATGTTTTAATGGTGTTCTTGAACTTATTGAGTCCTCTGTAGATGGTGTCTTTCTAAAATGAAGACCTTAATGGTTTTTGGCTTTTTCCATCTTTCAGGGAAATCACATTCAGTACTCTGGTGACCCTTTGCAGGATTTCACGTTAATGAGATTCCTGGATCGCTTTGTGTACAGAAATCCCAAACTCAGCAAAGGCAAAGGTGGGCACTTCTCTCTACCATGTGATCTTGGCTATAGGTGTTGTCCAAATTCTCATTCTCTCAGACTGGCCTTGTCAAGTATTTGGGGTGCATGTGGTGAAACAGAGCAATGGGATCAGTCTTCAGGGTTGTGAGAGAGATGTCTGCACCCCAGAGCCAGCTGACAGTCACATCCTGCTGCCCCTCGCCTGCAGTGCAGACCTGCTGACTTTGCAGGAATAAGCAAAGGACAGGGAGATGTAAACACTACAGAATGGCTGAGGCTAGAAGGGACCTCTGAAGTCATGGGCTCAAGCAGAGGCACCTAGAGCAGACTTTCCAGATGACTTTTGAGTGTCAGCAAGAGTGGAGACTCCTCTGCCTTTCTGTGCAACCTGTGCCAGTGCACAGTTGCCCTCACAGTGAAAAAGTGTTTCCAGGTGTTCAGGTGGAGTCTCCTCCATCAACTTAGTGACCCATCACTTGATTCTCTTCAGTATGCCCATGTCTGCCTTACACTGGAGAGCCCAGACCTGGGCACAGCGCTCCAAGTGTGGTCTAACAAGTGCCAGGAAAACCAGCAGCCTTCTTTACTGCAGGGACACAGTGTTGGCTCACAGTCAGCTGGGTGTCCACCAGGACTACCAGGGTGTTCTTAGCCAAGCTGCTTTCCAGTTGGGCAGCCCCCAGTGTATACTGGAACCTGGGGTTATTCCTCCTTCAGTGCAGTGCCCCTTGTTAAACTGCAGGAAGGTTCTGTCAGCCCATTTCTCCAGCCCCTTGGGGTCATTATGGATGGCAGCACAACCCACTGGTCTATCAGCTGCTCCTAACAGTTCCGTATCAATAGTCATAAAATGAAAATTCCTCTCTGATGTATATTTTGATACAGAAAACACCAGCAGTGTGGTAATGCAGCCAAAGAAGAAGCAGTTTATGAAGGTTATGCAGAATCTTGCAGGTAAGTCAGCCCCTTAAGTCAGTTATGATTATGAGGACTGAAAAATTCTTGGTTGGTTGATGTAGATGTGTCATGTGCACTGTCTGTGCTGTTTGTCTTAGCAATAAAAGAAAGTGCCATCCATCAGGAGTGCAGTGGTCATGCCTGATGTTCAGGATCAGACCTCATCTTGTTGTAAGGATGTATGAAATCTTCACAGATGGAACTTTGGATCTATTGAATCATTTGAAGAAAAAAGGATGTAGAGAAAATTAGTTATTCTATAGCCATTTTTATTTTGTTTATTATGATTGAAAAATGGCTTAAAATACCAGAAAAATGGATCTGTATAATTATTTAAATCACATTGTTTCATTAAATGATAGGGATTACTCCATACAATGCCACAGCTGCACCTGTTGTTAGGATGAGTGTAGGGTATCTTTGGCACTGTTATTTTGCTAAGAGTCTTCCTGCCTTCAGAAATAAGCTGCCTTTAGTCTAGTCCCACTGTTTCCAACAACCAAGAGTAGTGTTTGGTGTAAGAACCAGCAGAGCAAACTACCAGTAAAACATGCTGCTTGAGGACAGAAGAGGTACCATCTTCTGTGACAGACTGTCAGTAGCATTCCAAGGGATGTGCTTTTCCACCAGCTTTGGGTCTGTTGTGTTGCAAAGAGGTTTTAGTTATGCAGATCAGTAAGTACTGATGTACTTTTATGGCTGGTTTTATGGCTGGTAAAGCTTAAAATAGAAGTTTTCACCTATACACTTCATCACATTCTTTAGTTTATTCTGAATTGAAGGAGCAGACTGAGGATTTAGGACAGAATTTGGGGAATTTAAGTGTTTTACAAATGAAACATGATACAAAAATATGGATATATTAATATGGCTACAAAAGTCTGCAGTTGTTGCACGTAGCTGATCTCTGCTGAGGCACAGGGAGCTGAGATTGCAAATCCTCTGGCACCTTCTACTGTTCATTTGAAGAGTTCTTCTGTGAGTGTGCTGATCTGCTTTCAGCAGCTTGGACCCATGTCACTTAGAAATTATTGCAGTCTGTGCCCACTGAGATAATCTGTAGCCTTTCTTCTTTTGATTTACTTCTGAGGAGGAGGAGGGAAGGGGAATGTGAGAGGGTAAAAAAGCTCCTCCACAGGGAACCTGGTCATTACCCTAGTTGATCTGCTGTTGCAGTGTCATATTTTGCCTCAGTTCCTCAGAAGTGGAGGCAACTTGAGGCTTGATCTCTTCCTCAATGTGCTCAGCTGGCACATGGTCCTGTTCTGCAGGTCCTGACAAGCATTTCTACTACCAGGGAATGCTGGGAGGAAGCAATTACAGTGTTTTAGTGCATGGCAGCAAGTTCACCTTACTCCTTACTTTCTTTCCCATTACTGTTTTAAATGTATTCCTGCTGTAGGTGATTGAATCCCCCTGCCTTGCTGATACATAACTGAGAACATGGTTAGGGCTGTGCCACTTGAGTTTTTCCATAGGGTCTTTTCCATACTTCACACTGGAGTACAGTATATGCACTGTGTTAGTTTGAAGAGGTTTTCAGATAAGCTCCCCATTATTGAATGGGTGACACTGTGTTTGTGTGTGCTGCTTAACCTCTGGAAAGAATGACCAGCATTTCAACTTAGGGTAAAATCAGTTCTTTTTTTTGTTTTTGCAGTCAACAGTAAGGAATTCCGGGCCACAGATGAAAGCAAAATCCCAGTGGATGAAGTGTTCTTTCACAGGTAATGGAATACTTGTGAACGTTCATTTTAAGTGGTTTTTTTAATGCAATGTCATTAAAACCCACTGCATTTTGTAAATATTCTCTGATATTTCAAGTATTTGCAAATTTTGATTAATTTGAGTGACTTAAGATGATAGTGCTTTTCTTGGACATAATTTTAACATTTTTCAAAAGCGCTTGGGAAATAATATCACCTATGAACAAAGGCAATTGGGACTTGTAGTTTAAGTAAATTAAGTAAGGTGACATAATAGAGAAGCCTTAAGTAATGGGTAATGATGAATATCTTGTGGGTTGTAATTCTTATGCATTAGAGGTGTATATATAATGAAAGCTGGAATATAGCTTGTTATTAGCATCAAAGCTTATTGGAATGGAACAAAGCAAAAGAAAGAGGAGCTACTTTTCAGAGTATTTAGTTTTTTATTACTTACAGTTCTTTCTGTTTCTTTGAATTTTCTTTGAGATTATGATAGAAAAATGCAGTTGTAGTACTAAAATTGAAGTGATATGCATTTGGCAGAAATTTGTTTTTATTTGATCAAAATACTGATTACCGGTGTCTCCTTAGGAAATTGTTATTTGAATTAACTTCATTTATTATAAATTAGTTGATACTATAATAGTGAGGGATATACTACTACTAAATAAATAAAATAGTGGTGTTAGTTTCAAGATTAAAGAAGAGCATCTTAAAAACATGCCTCTGTCTGAAAAGTTAACAGTATTGTTACGCTGAAATGGCTGAAACTGAGATTACACATTTAAAGTCTTCTGTACAAAACACTCTTTTGTATATGGTCAAAATTGCCTTCTGTGTTTGGTGGTTCTTTAACATGAAATGAAGGTGAAAATGGCTGACAGAAGACAAAACTGAGACCCAAAAGAAGAGGGCTATGTGAGAAAATTTAATAAAACTTGATGGGTGAATGTCTTCTTTTTTTTTCCCAATTATATTCAAGTTGAATTTGATTCTTTCTGCCTTCTCAGTCCAAGGCAGATTTTTACATCTTTGTTGTGCTCTTTTATAAATTCATTATGTTAAAAATAACTTCTGCCACCTTTGGCAAGTGAAATTTTATTGTTTTAAATATTACAGTAGTGACTGATTTTTTGAAAAACAGAGGAAGTACGAATCTCTTGATTTTTAGATGTGTTTGAAACCATCACTTAGAGTTTTCAACTGGCAACGTACATGGGAAACAATTTGCAGGTTTTTTATTAAAAAGGTCATAAAGATCATCCCCTGTAATTTTGTGTCTGAGAGCAATATATTATTTCAGATTTTATTCAAAGTTTGATAAGAAGAGAGAGAAACAAAGGCGTCTGGATGATGAAGAAAGTGTGGAAGATGTGGATGATGATGAATTTGAAAGAGCATTGGGTAAGGCTGTGTTCTTCCTTGCAGTAACGATCCCAGTATTCCCAGATTTTTCAAATTACTAATTTATCCGTTTTGTAGTTTGTGTTGTGTAAAAGTATCAGATAGAGGTATGTGGGAGTGGGAGAAAACTGGCTTTCCAGTTGCTCTTTGTGCTACTGCAGAGAACAGTTCCAGCTATCTGCTGTGTGGCTGTTTGTAAAAGAGACCTTGCTCCCACCACTGCAGTAGTCAGCCTGTTTGAGTGGCTGAAACTTGTCTGATTTTGAACTTGCACTCAGGAGTGGCAGTTCCTGCCCTTTTGTTCCTTTACTAATGTAGTAACCCTTTCTAACAGCATGTAACATTTGCCTCTATCTTTTCTTTACTGCTTGGCCTTTTTCAGCCTTGCTTACAGTTTCTCTCATTGTTTCTAACATCTTTCATGAGGTTATGAGTTCAGTAAGGTCATTGGCAAACTTCTGCAGTAGCCTTAGCTCTTCCTGAAGCACATACTTTGCTTTGGAATCAGTGTGTGATTTGTTCCAGAATTTAAATTTGTTAGTGTACCAGAAAATGTCCATTATTTTCTTATTTCAAATATTACATTTATGTATTTAAAGAAAAACTTCAGTTAACTCTCTGTAACTGTTTTGTACAGTATTTTGAGAGAATTCTACATTATTTTATCAGGGTTCTTAGTGACTCAATTAATGTGGTCTTAGATATGACAAGAATCTGTAACTAATTGCTTTTGTCTTTTACTGTTAGTATCTCTAATGAGAATTTCCTTCATAAATTCAGAAGCTTAAGATAATGACCCAATATCTGAAAATTAGATACTTTGCAATTCTAGAATTATAGAATAGCTTGGGTTGGAAGGGACCTTAAAAGACCACCTCATTCCATCCCTCCTGCCATGGGCAGGGACATCTTCCACAAGACCAGGTTTCTCAGAGCTCCATCCAACCTGACCTTGAACACATCCAGGGATGGGGCATCCATGGCTTCTGTGGGCAACCTATTCTAGTTTACTACCCTCACAGTAAAGAATTTTTTCCTGATACCTAATCTAAACTCTCTTTCAATTTGAAGCCATTCCCCCTTGTCCTGTCACTACATGCCCTTGAAAAAAGTCCCTATCCAGCTCTTTCGTAGCATCCTTTAGGTACTGGAAGGCTGCAATAAGGTCACCCTGGAGCCTCTTCTTCTCCAGCTAGGAGAACAACTTCAGTGCTAGGAGAGGTGCTCCAGCTCTCTGGTCGTCTTTGTGGCCCTCCTCTGGACTCCAGTGGGTCCATGTACTTGCTGCATGCAATGACTTGCATAATTTCTTTGTAGTAATAACATTTTTCTTTCTCTGTAGATACTTTTGAAGCTGCTGATAATGCCGTTGTTGGCCAGGATGACCTTGATTTTGCTGGGTAAGACTTCAGATTAGCTCCTACTCCTCCTGTCTTAATATCTACAGAGAGTTTTGCTC
This sequence comes from Trochalopteron elliotii, assembly GCA_024734555.1. Classification (NCBI taxonomy): domain Eukaryota; kingdom Metazoa; phylum Chordata; class Aves; order Passeriformes; family Leiothrichidae; genus Trochalopteron; species Trochalopteron elliotii. The sequence goes on along the minus strand of JANPWX010000007.1, from coordinate 1,611,799 downwards.
TTGAAACTAGATAGACCTTTTTCAGAATGACTCAGAATATCACTTTGCAAAAAAGGCAGTATCAGATTAACACAGTGTGAGGGAGGTTCTCTGCATGTCCTATAATAGTTCATGATGACCTTGGGATGCTTATAGTCCTTACATGAGACCTGTAGTATTGGATTGTCTTAATTAATTAATTTATACAATGGAGTGGCCCAGTAAGCAGTGTAAAGTCTTGTTTTTCATTGTCTCAGGTTTCTGTTTGGGAATTACCAAGTACAAAAGGAAGGAGAACGGGGCATAATGGCACTGCTGCTGTAAGGACTGGTTGTAACTGGACCTAACACAGTTAATAAGCTTTGTGAGATCCAGAGTCACAGAGATCAGTTCTCCTGAAGTCAGCACTTTGATTAATTATAGCATCATTTAGGTGGGAAAGGACCTTTAGGCTCATTGAGTTCAATCATAAATGATTAAGTAGCTTCTGTTTTACTAAAAGTATCTATAATGCAGTGTCTGCATTTGCAGAGACTTTTTCCCTTGAGGCGACAGCAGAATTAGTCAAAACTCCTAGTGAAACCTGAGACATTTTTGTGATCTTGACTAGTGTTTAATAGAGCAGTTTGTGTGTTTTACAGAAAAGACTTTCTGAGAAGGAGCAAACACACAGAGGAGATAAAATACTGAAGCTGTCATTTCTGCTAATTTCAGAATAGGATTCTCTTCAGAACTTCCTAAAATGGTTGACTTTTGTAATACAACTGCCTACACTAATGCTGAAAACATACCTGAGTGTATAATACATATATTTTAGGTCGCAGCCTACAATTTGCTGTAGTTTGCAATGATGTTGAACTTTCCTAACATAGTCTTTGCCAGTAGATAGGTGTTGTCTAGATGCAAACAGTACTTTTCCAGATGAAGTGCTAAGCTTGTTACATCTTCTTTTAGTAATATAAAGAAAAATCCCAAAGGCAGCAAGAAAGGCCAAGGTGGTGAGGGATCTAGTGCTGACTGGGAGGATTCTGATGATGACGATGGCTTCAGTGATCTGGATGATGAGGAAGTCTCCTTAGGAAGTATGGAGGAAGACTTTGAAGAGGATATGGATGAAGAGGGAGGTGTATTTATGGATGTGTCTGAAGATGATAATGACCTAGGTAAAGTGCTATTTGTTACTGAAAAACAAGAAGAAAAAGCTTTAAAAACAGGTTATCTAATATGTAACTACATATGCAAATTCCAGTTTAGTTATCTAGCTGAGAAGTTTGGCTTTCAAGCAAAGAAATGACAAGTTCCTCTCTGTACAATGAAGTCTTAAGAGAAGCATTTCCTGGCACAAAGGCGAGAGTGGGAATTAGGCATCTGGGTATAAAACCTTCCAAATGAGACATGTTTCTTTCATTCTGAAAATTGGTGTAACAACAGTTTTCCTCCTTACACACAAATAACTGGCTTCAGTAGGCAGAAACATTAAAAGAGCTCAAGGAGAAAAATAAAAAACTCAGGTAATTGATAATTTTTGTATTTCTCTAGACATAGTTAATGCTGATTTTTTTTTTAGATGAAGTAACTTTTATTGAAATGGCTGTCTCACAAGTAACAGCTTACTCTTATAATACAGCTACGCACTCAGGTGTTCATTACCATTGTAGTAATAACTGATTTTTGTACCTGCATGGTTTTATTTTTTCACCTGAAAAGCACAGTTTACACAGAATGCAGTACATGTGGCTGGAATAGCAGAGATTAATGGAGCATTTCAATGAGTAACTAAAGATCACAGGGAGGTGACTGAGGGTAGAGGAGGTAAACTGTTGTTAACACAACCTTTCATGAGATTATTATTTCACCAAACTTACCACAAAGACATTCAAAGTTTACCTAACGCCTGCTTTTAGCTTTTGTATTTTATTTTATTTATTTATGACAAATGCACCTGAAAAGGAATTTTAGTCTCTGCTGCACTTTATATACATGTACATGGTGTGAAAGTTGCAGACTGATGAATTTTGGGTTTTTTCCTATCAGACTCAATGAATGACAAGAAATTGAAATCCATCAGTAAAAAGGGCAAGAAAAAGAAAGATATGAATTTTGCAGGATCACTGGAAGGTAAGAAAACACTGACATGAAAGCTTAATACAAATAAAATAGTCCAAACCCCTTTGGAATAGAGGGATTTACTGTAGTAGATTATCCCATTTGGATCTAGGGTCAGATTTGAATAAACCATAAATGAAAAGAAGGTTGTCCCTCAACTAGCATAATTCAGAGTAACAGTCTGCTGTTGAAGGGATGAGAGTTGAAGGAGGAATTTTGAAGAAGGATGGAGTTGTACTGGTGGTTTGTGCATATGTTACACCTGATGCACAGATTTGTGCTATTTAATTCTTGGTTGGAAACACCTTTTTTCCTTTTAGGGGAGGTGGGGAACAAAGATTTCCAACATAGCTAACTCAGATGATCTCATTAAGAAAAGTTCTAAAAAATTAAAACATGGTGAAACTTTATTTTAGTGTCTTTGGGAACCTGAAGTTGTGTCTCATAAGAATGATACTCTTTGTTTGAAGGATCCAGCCGAGGAAAGAAGAGAAAACTCCAAGATGCTGGTATACTGGCATCTGCAGAAGAGGTGAGTTTGATCAGTGCTTAACAAAAAGTGATCAAGCATTTTACCTGTTGCTTAGTAACAAAACACTAACATTTCTCTCTTTAAAGTTTGGCTCTCTGCTGGATGAAAATGTTGGGTCTAAGTTTGACAACATCGGAATGAACGCCATGGCCAACAGAGATAACGCAAGTAAGTACATGCTGCGAGTAGCAGGCAGGTGTAATGCTGAAATTCACTTCTTTCCCTTCAGGGTTCTGTACCTGAAAAGATGAACCACCCCTAACTGGAATACAGGGTCAGAAACCACACAGCAGGGACAGTAGCTCAGCATCAGTAAGATGTGACAGTTTCCTGTGGTGACGAGAGATGCCTAGCACTAAATATTAACTGGGAGTAGTGGAGTGAATAAGGTTTCAGAAAAGAGGGGGAGGCTCTCCTTGGCCCTTTCACACTGTAAATAGGGACAGGCAGGGTGCTGTGTCAAGCATTTGTGTGAATTCTGCTCAGGTAAAGTGTCCTTGGCTCTTTGGGAAGGGAAGGCATAAGGTACTGCTGTCTTTACCTACCCTATTGGATTGTCTCCTTGCAGTATCAGTGAAGCAGAAAGTGGTTTTCCCAAAACAATTCTAATGAATTACATGTGTATATGCCGGTTGAATAAAGCTTTGTAAAGCTTTTACAAGTCTTGCTGGTGTCACTTGAAAAATGTTAGGAGCACTCAACACTGAAAAAGTTTGTATTAGTAAAATACAAAGCAGTGTCTAAAACTCTTGAGATGGTAGGGTTTGTTTTGTGAAATGAAAAACCCACAGCTTTCTCAACAAAAAAAGGCAGTTTGCACTTTATTAACTTTTATAAATACAGTAGTCAAGTTTTAACTTTTACATTATTCATCTGTATGCCACGTCATGGTCAGAGGTATCCATCGCACCTTTTTTCTCACCTTTCCTCCTACAGATGTCAAACAGATCCAGTGGGAAATAGAGCGTGACAAGTGGCTTCACAACAGGGATGTGAAAAGCATCATCAAAAGGAAGAAACAGTTCAGGCACAGAGGGCTGAAAAACAAGTACAAAGGCAAGAAATCAAGACAATGAACTGGGTGTTTTGATATGGACATTTTAAAAAGAATTATTCTTAAATAGTTTTTTATTTAATCACACATCTTTCTTACTTCAGTTCTTGCTGCTTAACCATGTCATCTGGTCATTCTCCCTTATGCCATGAATTCCAGACCACTCATTGGATTTGTAATAAACTGAAAAACAGGAAAATCCATGTCAGCTCTAAGTTGGACATATCTGATGAACAGCCCCTTTGCAGCTGGTTTTATTCAGTGTATAACCCTCCTTCTCTGAGGTCTCTATCCAACAGCCTGACACTCCAGCCATGCCTTAGCAATAAACACTTCTGCAGTGTCTCCTGGGGAAAGTTTAAGCTATCCTAAGATTGGTTTTATATATTAAGATGCAAGAAAAGCCTCAGCCATCCTTCTGAAGCCAAC